>JAQNCA010000006.1:1668225-1687438 GCA_029783725.1 Acanthurus tractus
TCTTACAATATACCATTTATTTTCCACTCAGGTTGCTTTTATTTTTTTAATCAAGCTCTGTTGAATAATGCATCATTAATAATAATAATGCTCTTGAAAAGTAATTTGAAGTCCCTTTTTAAAAAACTTCAGAAAAATATGTGAGCAATTGCTGTTCGTTGAAAGTTATCTGCTTCCACCAAACACTGCTCCTCCTTGTGGGTAAATGAGTGATTGCATTTGGTTTCCACACATGGTGATTAGGGGTATTGGGGCTCCTCAAGAAATGAGGAGGCATGTAATCACAGCCAAGCACCCAGTAAGGATCATCTGTGGGTCTGAATGAGCCCTGTGACTGATCGTCCAGCCATGAGTGAGTGCATCTGCAGACGATCAGTCTCTAAGTAAGAAGCTGATTGGGCGAACAGTTTGTGAGGGCTTAAAGATGTATCCAATGTAGGCCTTTTTTTAATGTTAAAATTTAAATGCCACATACTGTGCTCAGTTATTTAGGGTTACGGCTCTACATTGCACAACTATAGTTGTCTTGTAATTATAGCAAATCAAACATCATTAACCCAATTAATGTACAGTGAGCAAAAATTTTGATGTAAGAGCTCCTGTCTTCATATCACTCACGAGGTGTATTATTATAAATACAATATCTTTAAACATTAGGGAGATGTAGTGGTTTCATGAGAAAAACTTTTTGTTCTAATTTATATGCAAACTAATGCAGCAAGGTGCTTTGAAATTTAATCAGTTCATCTATAATGTAGGAGGAATCTGTAATGCAAGCATGACATTTCTGTCTACTTTTTGTTCTTGAGATTCTGTGTTGGTCCAAAAACAAGATAGATGTAGTGTCCATGTGCCATGCTGATGTTAGAAAACTGAAAGACACTGTTCCCAGTGCAAAAATGTGGGCAGCGGGCTTAATATACCTTTTCAATGGGCCATATGTTGTTCCTGTTATTGCTGTGTGGGTGAACACAACACTTCAGCGGACTACCACCCACTGTTTCCTTAAGAAATATGAAAAGGATACTATCAGCAAGAAGAATTGCAAAATATGGAAAATGAAAACAATTTATTTTATGTGTACCCTGTGCCATATCATTCCGCATATGTATGTGTTAATAAGAGCATGAATATAACAAAATCATGACAATGGTTATATGAACAATTTCCATGATTGTTAAAGTCTGTTTTTTTAGAGTTTGTTGCAACATAAGAAGTTCAGTTGTTTTATTTTTTTTGTAAAAAAAATTACATGCAGAGAGAAGCCAACAGTACCCACTTTTCTGCCCTCTTCCTGTGTTATGATTGGGCCAAAAAAGCTAAAACATTTGCAATAAAAATATTGCTAAAAGAATGAAACCCTTACAGTGATCTCCACTTTCAAAAAGAATACTTTTATATTCCTTCGCATTTACTACAATGTTAAGAAACGTCCATACGCTGCCTTGCTTACAAACTAGTTACTTAGTAATCAAGACCAGCTTGATTCTGTTATAGCACAGCACCATAAGGTCTAGCCACCACATGGGCAGCATGATACAAAAGCAGAATACAGGTAATAGTGCGGCAAACTGCAAAGGCAGGCATATGTTGGCTATTCCCAGAGAACCCATGTGGATTCCCAAGAGTTCTGGTAGGCTGCTCTGCTGCAGGAGAGTTAGCCAGCTGCTGTTTGGCCATATGTTTTGATGTCATCAAAAGGAATGCCCTGGTTACACCCAATGTACCACATACTGATGATAGTGAGGGTACAAACAAGCAGAAACATTTTTATTCCAAAATATGACAGAAGAAAATGTTGAGTCATTTTGTGACTTTTTAATTTAAGTTCTTAATTAAAATCTAAACACAGTCATTGGTCAGTTTAAAAGCTTATATAACTTTGTTACTCCCTTTTTTTTAAGATTCCATAATAGTTGTTATCAGTGCTTAGTAGCATGATTAGAAAAAGAAACTCCTCTTAAAGTCTGTTTCTGAGTATTTATTAGCTCTTTGCACACATGCTTTAGAGAAGGCTTTCAGAGAATGCAGAACTCAAGGCATTTGATGTTTAATGCAAGTTACAGCAAAATTTTTGCTTTTTATTGTTAAGGTTATTTATAGTCGATGATCATTCATGAACTTTTTATATGTAAGTTACCAGTGCTTTAAATGATGAGTTTCAGGTCAGAAACATAAACACTTAAACCTTATATCTGCTTACTCTCACATTAAAATGTGTTGATAAGATGTAAACAATAAGGTTAAAGTAAAATGTTACCCAATTCTCTCTGTCTGGCAGATATGATATCATATTGTATCATGGGATACTTACATACTGCTACACATGAGCGTATTGTACCACTGCATATACTCTCCATCTTAAACAGATACGCAAAACATTGCCAAATGCCACAGGATGTTCTTTGTCTCCATAAAAAGAAAGCAAAGTTGTGAAGGTAGTTATTCAGTGCCTCTTGATCTTAGCAGCCAAATTAACAGGGAAAATGTTTCCCTATACAATATATTCTACATTGCTGACAGACCACTAAGACCTGTCTCCACATAAACTAGTTTTATGAATATGCTCCCTTGAGCTGTGTTGCTGCTCACTGCACATGTCTGAATGCTGACTTAAGCTTGTGTTGCACCGTCCAACAGAGGAGAGATTTCACATTTGCGGTTAGTGTGTCCATCTGAAGCCTTCTTTTCCAAATATATGTAGGCACAAAGCCCCAGCAGTGTGTCTGTGCAGTCCTCCCTGAGTGTCTCAAAAACATTATTAGGCTTAAGAGGTAACTGTCCTCAGGTAGTCTGAGGGCCTTTTGGCCAGCAACCTCCTGCTGTCGCTGTTTGGTATGCAGCGGCTGAGATGCATGTTGTTCGTCTGCAGCTCCCTCTCTGAATAAAAAGCTCTCCTCTGTCTCACTCCCTCTCTCCAGGCTAATTGACTGTAATGAAATTGCCGGAGACAATCTTGAGAGCAGCCTTAATTGATAAAGGGAATCATGAAAATGAAAAAAGAAGAGAATGTGACAGAATGTGGAGGCTTTTGGAGAGTCCTGATGACATTTCCCTCTATCTCTGTGAAAATAATTGCATCTGCCTCTGTGCATATGAGATTGGAGGCATTGAGGGTGGCAGGGGGATAGTGGTGTTGAATGTAGGGGGTAGTAATGGTGTATATGTATCCCTGAAAATCTCCTTCAGCAAAAAGCAAGCGTTTTAAACTAACAACAAGATTTCTACCATAAGAAAATGACAAGAGATCCTGTAACCCCACCATCATCGATACATTTTTACAAATAATCTCCTTCCATTGTCAAGCGATTATCATGGACATCAAGCTGCGAAAAACACATTTTAAAGTTTAAATTTTGAAGTAAAGACGCAAAAGACGGTGAAGGTACAACAAAATGACTGCCTACTGATTCAATAAGAAATAATTTCTCCACTGATGCTGTGATATCATGCTATATTGATGTAATGATCTCAAGCTCAATTTACCAATTACTTCTTGTGATGTGTTTGGATGCACAAGAAATGATGTCTTGCTGCACCAGTCTGGTAGTCGCATTTACGGCTCAAACCATTACATGATTAATTCAACAGTCTACATCTAGTAGAGGTTAAGGTCTCATGAGACAGGGCTAATAGTGAGAATTTGTTAGAAATACAGTAAAATACGCAATTTTTTCATTAATATTCTTTTGGTATCTGGTAACTCTGTACAACTTCTGTTATTTCTAGCTTGATATTACCAAACAGACCAAACTCCCACATACAACCAGTACTGCTGCTATGCTAAGTGGTCTCCCCAAACACAACCTCCCAGAGCTAAACAATAAGGCCACTGCACATATTGCCACCTCAGTAACACAGATTACCACACACCCACTTAATCACCACTTTACCCCACTGCCCTCCAGGTGCAGGTACACAATACTGAGGCACAGACGGGCTCTCTCCGGTGAAAGCCTGATGCCAGCAGCCATGGCCACCTTAAATATCAGGCCTTGCTGAACTGGTTTGAGTGTGCACTGTTGTCTGTCACGATATGTTGTCTGATATGTACACTGCTGTGGAAAGAAATTTCCTTTGACAACAATAAAATCGAGCCTTTTCAGTCTTTTAAAAACTCCTTAAATCAAACTTAAATTTTATTTTTAATTAGCATTTGAAGTTAACTACTTGATTATGTAACTGATATTAAGTACTTTGTCAGCTTTACTACACATTTAATGACAATCACAAGCAGAGAGAACACCAACATCTAGACAAAGGTAAGCCTTGTTGCCATGGCTACTAACAATTGACATATGTTGATATGTTAGCATGGGCAATACAGGCACACATGGATCATGTTGGTGTCTGAATTCTCTTTGCTTACACTTTCCCCAACAAGCTGATCTCCCATAAACTCAGTCTATTCCTTTAACAGATTCACTGACGGCGGCAACATGCCACTTTTCATCCGTGGCTAGCTGTGCTCGTGAATGAGGTCAACACAAAGGGCTAGAAGCTGCCAATGTGGTGGCTGCCTGAACATCTGTGATGAGGAGCTGCCGCAATTGGCAGGAGTCGATGCCAGCTGTGTAGACCCATGGATCTGCCTGTCCCACCGGAGAGCCGGGCCACAATGCTGAGCCGCACAGCAGAATTGCAAAGCGAGCTGACTGTCATCTCATGAAAATATCACTTTGCTGCCACGCAAGCTGCTCGCTGCCAACACCTGGGCTCCTCAGTGCTCAGGGAATAAAAGGAAAAGAAACACAACCACAACAGCCAATGGCAGCTTTTAACTAGCCAAGTGGACTTGAGGAAAGTTTAGAATATTTTTTCTGAATTGTCTGACAGCATAGCTTAAGTTCAGTTGTTATACTCGCTGAATGAGGCAGTGGGGTGTTGTTAGGGGTTATTAAGGCTGAAAGCACAGACAGATGATGGATTTTGTGCATTCTGACAAGCAATCAAATGTAATTACATATTAGAAAGACTGCTACATGTTTCAATTACTCCTTTCTAAATGGAACAATGCATAAATGGAATTTTTGTTTGAAGAAAAAAAGAGAAAGAAAAAGTCTCAATCAGTAAGGTCGCTGGTTACATGGAACCCTGAGAGAGTATTTGTTCTTTCAGCAGATGACCACTGTACTATCAGCTCTCCATATGTCATGGCTCCACTGTTTGTGAAGTGTGATGGGTCGCCCTAAGGGCCAATACCATTACATGAAGTAAGTGATTGCCGTCCAGAAGTCATATATTTTCAATAAGAAATAAGCAGAAAGTGGAGGAGCTGCAGGCAGTCTGGTGGTCGGAGCACGGCTCACTCATCAAACAGCAACACTTGAAAGTTATTACAAAGGACTCTACATGACCCTCAAAGTGACAACTTACCTTTCAGTTGTGGTACAGAAGTGAAGTGTTGTTGAGTGGTTTTGGATAAGTTAAAACACTGACACTGGAATCATAAGGAGGGAATATAAGCAAGGTACATTGGTTGATGAATCAAGCAATGCTGCACATGTTTTGTTTGTTTTGTATGTACGCTGTTTTATTCCACAATAGCCAGGAATTTCTTCGGGTGCTTATATTGTAGTTTACTGGCTGACTTCAAGGACTGGTAAACAGAATAAAACGAAAAAAAAATCAATACAACTGTTTCTTGTCCTTAATGGTCAAAAACAATCATAGCCAACCCAATATAAAAATGAGGATGTGTTAAAGACATACATTGTGCACTCAACTGTACTAAAACAACGTGACCACAGTCAGAGTTGTAATCCTAAACATTTCAGTCCTTGTTGACTCTACAGCAGCTGTGGTTAATAGTGATGTCAGCAAGTGCGTTTTTACAATAAAGCTCACAGAGTTTAGTCAAAAATGATTATTACCTGGCAGGGACAGCAAACACACAATGAGAGGCTTCTGTGTTAGAGATGTGACAACTGAAGAGCAACAAGTGAGTCTATTAATAATAAGTTCATCCCCAGAGAAAATGTTGGTACTGGATTGTTATTGTGGTTATTGTGATGCCAATGCTTTCCTGTATCTCACTTCTTAAAATGTCTACACATGGCAACGAGGGTACCAATTATAAGGGTTAGGCAAAGAGGCTGGACAGCCGACATTAGGAAAAGGCCAACGCTGATTGCAGGTTTGTGGTGGGACTTAATTTACACTCTTGTATGAAATAAAGATGTCCCTCACAGCTCACTGACCTACTCCATCTTCATACCTCTTTCTCTTTCTCACTTCCAAAAGGGGCCACTTTATTCATGCACTTGCTCTGTGTAAGGTGCGAGGTAATATATTAAACCTTGTGCAACGCAGAGTTGCAAAACAAAATGAAGGTTTGTGGTCCGTCACACAATTTAATAAAATAACTAGATAAAAAGACTTTTAAAAGCTGTTACTTTTATACATATATTTTGACACACATACAATTCAATTCAATTTTATTTATATAGCGTCATATCAAATCCCTTGTTGAATGTGACAGCTTAATCTGGGACGTTGTGCTTGAAACAAGTCTCAGCAAAGTTGGCGAGAGTCCCATTTTGTCCATTTCATTTTTCAAGACGTCAGCCAGGAGAGGTTCTAAGTCTGGGCATGGCTAAACTGCTCTCACCTTGCTTTCCTCTCTTTCCAGAGCTGACGGGCTGTGTGTTCAGGAAGTGTGGTGGGCAGTGATCGACTCAAATATCCACTGCACTTAATCCAAACTCTGCACCTCCTTTTCAGTGTTAACGGATAGGCCTACATATGTCTCATGGGTCATATTCAACAATTTTAGAGTAGGTAGCGGTCGCTGCATCTGCATGCTCCGCTGCTCACTGTGACGATTAATTGTCTGACATTGTTTGAATAAAGAATCAACAATGTCCTTCAACACAAATAAATGTTGTCTTCCATGTCACGACAACAACAACAGCAACAACAAAAAAACTAAAAACATGCACCGCCTTCTGTCTACACAAATCGAAACCATGGATGGAAAGTGGGGCTTCATGACAGCTTCTATGCATAAAATGCTTATATATTGAACTTTAGTAGCTGTAGAAAATACCAGCCATAAAAAGAATTAAAAAAATTGGTTTTGACAAAGGAAAGTCTGAAGGAATAAAACTCTAAGTTTATTTTACTCAGGTTGTCTGTCAGTTTGAGTATTCATGCTATGTTTACTAGTTGCTCTGAAAACGTGTTCAAGCCTTCCTGAGCTGTGTGGCAGACGTAAGAGCCCGAGTACAGACTCAGGCCCTCAGGGGGTGGTCTGTTTGCTGTTCATAATCAGTGACTAAAGACAACATGTGACTTGGCCTAAGCTGTGGAGGCCCTTAAAATTGTACATCTGTTCCTGCTCTGTGAAGCAGAATTTTTATTATTTTAGTTTACATAGGCCCTTTGAATTTTTCCCTTCTTGACGCTTACTCTAGCATTCCTTTACACTACACAGGGACTTTTTAGTACAAGGACTGAGCTACAGCTACAGAGTAGGATGCAGAGGTGGAAAAAAAAATCTGTACAAAACATGCAACATCATAAAGTGTATAAAAATAACAGTTGTATTTTCTGGGACAAGTGAAAACTAAATCTAAGCCCTGCAGATTGACATTCATTATCATGAAAGCAACTGGAGCTTTTTGTAGATCATAAACGATGTCATGGTGGGTGTGGAACCCACATTGCATCTTTACACTGTGAGAAGAAATAAGCTTCCTCAGTTTGATAAGACAGCTCATCAAATGTGCTTAGAGTGGATGCTGTTTTTAGATACAGATTTGAGAAAGAGAAAGAGCAAATTATTGCTTTTGAAGTGGAGAAGATTTTAAACAAGCAACTGGACCATAAATGCAGCATGCATGCTTGATTGTAAAATTGAGCGGGTTAAAAACAATATATTGTCTTCATATCTATCCACAGCCACAACTGCGGCTGCTAGCTAAGTACCAACATGAGGCTGTAAGCTGAAATAAATGTCCTCTAGAAATGCATACTACTGTGATCCCAGATGTGACTTTGCTGGGTGGGCAAGGAGCAAGTGGGTCAAAGGTAGAGAAGTGTGACAGTCAGACACTGTGGGAAGGAAAATGACAGGAGTGTAGACACTAGCCTGTTTCACATTGTACTTTTGGAATTAAGGAGGGAGGAATGCTCAAGGATGCTAGTTAGAGTGATGGAAATGGCTCTGTGATCCTCCATTATCTGTCTTCCTTTCCTCATAATGTACCATTCCCCCTGCCCCATCGATTGCGGCCAGTGGATGCTGTCGTTAAATCAATTCTTCCCAGAGGAGAAATGGTTTGTGTATGAACAGTCCTTGCCCTTACCATCAATGACAGGACTAGCAGCAGCATTGAAATGGATATGGATGAAACCAGAGACAACTGAAGTGCATAGAGCAGGAAATTTATTTTCTGCTTGCTCGAGCCATTCTATTAGGCATGCATGTTTGTTTCCAAATAGAACTGCATGCCACATGCACGCGGGCCACCAAGCACAATATTATCTGACAGTCACTTATTCTTCCCCTTTTCAAGGATGAAAGTAATTTCAGAAACATTGTATTCCCAAACATAAAATCCATTGAGGTAAGGCTTTTTATGTTTGTGAAACAACAAAGAATAACTTTGAAGTGCCGCAACAATGTGACAGCCAGAAGGAGATGTGTAATTTTGATGGGCAACACGGTTTCAACAAGCCTAATCATTTACCCTAGCCTTTTCACACCAGTCTAAATGGGGGCGCTTTATGATCAAAATGCTTTTTAACATATGACACAGATGGTTTCCACTAATGGCACTCGTACTTTTAACCCTATCAAGCACCATTAATGCTGCAGTCTCACGGTCTTTAAGTCTCAAATGTACTTTTTTATTTGACCCATTTAAAAGGTATCATTAGAATTAGCTACAGTCATTTCCTCTCCGCTTAAAGAACCTTAACAATTAGCTCCAAAACATGTATTCACAGTGATCCAAACACCAGTGCCCACATCAGACAGAACGCCTTCTTCAAGGATGGTGTCACGTCAGGTACACCTGCACATGATTTTAAAGTTCCCTCACATCTTATGATCAGGTGTCAATAGAAAAAATTCACTGTCTTGCTTTACAAACCATCATCAGTTATTGGACATATTAAAAGCAGCAGAGTGGTTATGCCAGTCTGTAAAGAACTGCTGTTATACTCATGGCATCTACAACTGATTTTCTTTGTCTTCCCCTTTCAGTGAGGCAGAAGTCCTTTCTCCTGCAGGAGGAGAGAGTAACAAAGAGGGGCATGGAGTACAGAAGAGCTCTTCTGCCACCAAGTGGGCAACAACTTTCAAGCTCCGTTTTAAAAATGAGCGCTTACACACACACACACACACGGTTTCAGTACACACACGGAAAAATCTAATTTGGTGGGATCATTGTGCAAAGTCACCCTTTTTTAATCTTAATATTGCCGGCAGTAAGGAACACCTGAAGCACGCTGGGAGGTTGAATTAGGGCAGACACAAAACCTTACACAGAAGGCAGCCGGATTAGCCAGGCTGTGGTTCACCACGAAAACTTCAAGTTTCACTGACTGTGTCCAATTTGCCCACTCTGACATCCCCCTTTGCTTTTAATTAGCGGGTCTCAGGGGGACCCTTATCAGTAATGGACTATACTCTTAATGAGGCTGTTATTAAGTCGTCTTCCTGGGGGCTGATAGACTTGCAGCCACCTATGGCATGTAGGCTGATAATACTGAACCTCAGTTAATTCCAATTCCTTTTTTTTGCCCCTAATGGTGCACTCAGAAGTTTTTAATTCCCGGCCAAACACCACACGCAGATAGTCATGCTGTCAGAAAAATAGGGAGGTGGGGAATAAAATCCTGATGAAGATTAGGTGAGGAAGAGTTATGGGTTCTGCTCCTCCCTTTGCTTCTTTGGAGAGTGAGCTCTTGTTTTAATATTGAAGGAAAGAATATTTAGGATGACTCCCTTGGCCTTTCAGAAAGCTGTCTGGCTTGGGGGGGTATGATCAGCTCTAATGAATGAGACTTGAAGTGAATGGGTGCTTTCAAGGATGGAGGAGAAGCAGTGGAGGGTGGCAGGGTTCTGCCTCAGGGTTGACGTGGTGGGGAGGCCATTTGGTGAGTGCAGATCATGCTCAGAATTTGAGGTTTAGAGTGGATCTCTTTGCTAAGCAGAATTACTTTTAAAAGTAAGACTGATTACAAATGAGATTAAACTGTGAGTATTTTGTTGAATCTGAAACTAAATAAATATTATACTCTTTAGCAAAAGTTCTGCTGGTCTGGCTGTGTGGTCAGAGAGAAACATATGCAGCTATCGCCCAAACATCTGCTGCTCTTCATTCTCCAGTGCTGATGAAGTCATCTTACTTGGATCATCTTCCTCTTATTACTGTATTTTGCATGTTTTAATGAAATTTTGTCCTTCATGTTGAGGCCTCTTTTTTGGTTACAATATAAGTTGCTTCTGAACTGGTTCAAAATAATAGATTTAATTAAAACTGCACTTTATTTTTTTAATCCTCAAGGTGCCTCAAGGTTTTTGTTTTTTTTTCAAAATAAGGGGCAAGCACAAACTGAGGGAAGAGAACCCACCTCAACACTTAAAATACAGAGCTTGACAGTGAAGCTATTGATCTTGATCACAGTAAGGACAACATTTGACACAAAAGCACCTTTTCATTTAAATCATGCAAACATTTTTCAGTGCCAGCACTGTGCTGGAAGCATGCAAACTATGAGTTTCATACCATCTACAGTCCATCATATCAATGAGCCAGTGAGTTTAAATATGATTCAAATATGGCCAAGTGGTTTCAGCTGATGGATTCAACCACTCATTATTTACAACCACTCACTGTTTTTTTTTTTTTTTGAAGGCTGGATTTGGCTGCATGGCCTGCAGTTAGCCTCTACATACTCAAACAACCGGTTACACCGAGCTGAGACAGAATTCCCTCTTAAACTGGCAGCCTTTGCAGTGATGCCATAAATGTTCAGCAAACCATAAACACCAGCAAGCACACACAGTAGATTCTGCAGCTTAACTCCATCTTTGGGGTTACTATTGTTCTTCAATATACAGCATAAAGGTGTCTGACTGCTGTTTTGGATTTTTTTTTTTCTCAAACAGCTTTGGGGCAAAGTTCTTTATCCTTAGATGTGAGAATTTCAACAACAGAAATAACTTCTGAGACAGAATTTTGAGGACTGCTAGCTGGTTAAACAGTGAACATAACTTTTTCATTTTAAGAGTAAACACATCATCAGGCTTCTTTGTCATCCATAAATGGATTGTCAATCAATTTTTTGTAGATGACGCTACAGCACTGACAGTGCCCATGGCTGACTACCTGATTAGTCCATGTGGTTGCATTACTGATCAAATTTCCTTTTGTTTGTTATGAGCTTGTTATTTTCTGTATGTTATAAAAATTTCAGTGAGGAAGAGCCTGGGATATTTATGGATATTTAATGTCAAGAGATACTGTTAAACAAACACCGAAAGGCCAAAACCGACAAAGAGTGATTTTCTCTCTTGAAACTTCATGACTTCTCTGCACTGACTGTGATTCTCAGACCCAAGCTCATGAGTTCTTATTGATGATGTAAAAAATCTTTAAAAACTGTTGTATTTTTTCTATTTATTTAATTTTTTCAAGCCTCAGTCATGTTCTTAAAATGCCTGCCATTGAATCTAGCACGTTAATCAAAAAGTAAATAGTCCATTTGTTAGGGACTATACTTAGTGGTGAATGAATACAAATCAAGTTGCTGTAGTCTAGTATTAATTTATTTAGTGAATTATTTATTTATTAGATTTTATCTTTGCAGTGTGGGCAGAGGTTTTGCAGCCATGGAGGGCTGTCAACATAAACTTCAATAGCCACAAAGTGGTTGATAATTACATACTGACTGCTATAGAAACACAGACATTAGAGCCATTATGTGAGACAGGAGAAGAGACATCATAAAAGCTAACAGCTGATGTACTTCTTAGCTTGTCTGCTCAGCTTTTACTGTCACTGTCTGAAAAACCACCACTTCAGTTATACATGTTAGAAAATGACCGATGCTAAAGAATACTGTACATACCCTATAGTTGGTCGCAAGCAAGACCATACTGAACTCTGTCTCTATTTTTATCTGCTGTGCATGTGTAGCTTGTTCTTTAAAAAAAAGCAGTAAGCCAGCAGATGACATAGGCAGAGTAAACAGAGGCTTTCAGCTTGAGAAAGACCAGAGAAAATCCCATTGAGATAAGCTAACAGGCCACTGGATGAGGCTAAAGATGGATCCACAGGGTCTAATTAGCCAATGCTGAAACTGGGACAGAGTCCTGTGCTGGCAAAGGATGGATAAACTGAGGACTCAATCTCAATCAATGTGGATCTGATGTAACCTCTCTTTATCTGACAAAAAACAAACACTTTATATGTTTGTGTGTGTGTGTGTGTGTGGATGTTGCAGTGGTGGTGGTGGGTGGGGGGTTTGGCTTAAACAGTGTGTCAGCTGAGTCTATAACTTTCAAATGAGATATTTGAATTACAACAACATCAAATCGAAATGCTGCAACAATGACATTGAGACAAAGAAATCCTGACATGACTCATGTTGCTTTTTTTGCCAATCATTAAAGTTAAAGAGGGGGGTGGGGGGGGGTGGACAGAGAGAGAGAGAGAGAGACATGAGGCTTTGATGATGCCTGCTCATGGCCTAATCGATGATAATAGTCTCTAAGAGACTACATTTACTCACTGGGCCTGCAGTGGTTTCTCTCAAAGAAAAGTAGTTTGAAGGTTACGTGTTTTGGATCTGTTCTCCGTGATGATGCATGATGGGAGTTTACAGTATTACAAACTTTCTAATGCCTCCCACTATTTCAAACCACTATACATCTTCATAACCATAAACTGCTCTTTCAAGCCTGGCCCCTCACATGAACAAGCAGTTAATTTAGCGAGTGAAAAGTGATGCCAGTACATCGAGTGTTCAGTGTATTCCACTCACACTGCAACAAATATCCTTCAGAGCAAGTGATTTCTTTCTTCTCTGTCTCTCTGTTTAATTTAGGAACTCATTTTAGAACAAGTGAAAGATTCAACTCATTTCCAAATCATTTACTGAGAGATTTCTTCTGTTCACAGACCATCTTGATATTGTGGAAAAGAAGTGAAGCTGTGAATTGTGCTGGAAAGAACACAGGGAAATACTCCTTTGAGGCAAATTCTGGGAAACTAAACTTTTTATATTACTATTAAACAGAACAACTCCATGTGTAAAGTTCTGCCAACAATCACCCCACTATTACACCACACTGTGTACTCACAGCAATGTATTACTAATTATAAATTTTTCTGTAGTTTCTCTTAAGGTTTTTTTGTTTGTTTGTTTGTTTTGGGCTGGGGGTGGGGGTGGGGGTGGGGGAGTCAACAGGGAGTCTGTTGTCCAGGGTTTATGTAGGCAAGCAGCAGGCACCTGGAGGGCTCTATGGATTTTACAGGTAACAAGAGCCAGGACGCTTTTCTTTTTTTTGTTGTCACAGACAAATAAACCTAAAGACAGCACAAAGACTCTGGACATGAATGCCTGTGTGGAGCAGGACATCCCTGTGGAGCAGCAGCGGTGGCTTGATTTGAAGTTTAATTGTGCTCAATATTTTTTAAGGATAAATGCCCATCATAAGCATTTCTTAGGTTCATTATCCCCCAGTTACTTCACTGTTTATATTTGCACTGCCCTTTTGCCGTCTTGTCACACTACTATAAAACACTTTTAATTGCAATAATCTGTTAGTGAGGTGAACAACAACTTTAAAAAAAAGTGTTCCACAGATTTATTGAAAAAATTAATAATAAATACTTCGGGCACCCTATACAATTATGCATTTTATACAATTTTTCAAATAACCTTCCAATTTAAATGAAAACAATCCTTTGTAGAATAAAATCATTAGAATTCTAGTGTAAGTGTACAGAAATTTGAGCCAACCGTTTTAATCAAGCATGTACAAGCAGGCTTAGCATAACCGCTCAGTGCTTTCCATTAAGAAACTGAAGGTGGGACAGGAGAAGCCATCAGTGCACGCTTGAGCAAATCAAATCATGCAGCAGATAATGCCATATAAGTTCATATAATGCTACATTAATTCTGAGAGTGACAGAGCTCACATCTGGCTTATTTTCCTCTATCTACACAGACGCCTGCAGACGCATGATTCACAGCCACGTCAGAGAGCCTGAATGAAGCGACACGGCATCGATCAGTCATTGATTAATGGAATATGCAAACCAAACTGACACCAACATAACACTCATTTTTCCTGCTTCATTCCCAGACAGTTCTGTTTGTGTTCATGAGATGAAGATAAATAGCAATGCTTTTGCTGAGCAGAGACAGAAGATGGGGCTGGTGCTCTCTGAGAAATATCTCCACGTTCGTCAGGCTGATTCTCTCTGCAGAGTTTTTAATACTCGTGTGTTTCTCTCCTCAGCATTCAATCAAAGCCTATCAGAGTTTCTGACAGGTAATAACAGTCTGCAGACTTTAACTAACAGTTAAATTCAGGCTTATATTTTTAAGGATGGCATTACTCAATCCCTCTATCCAGTGATAACTGGCCTTGGAAAAACAGCATTAATTCAGCGGTGTCAGATAGCTGCAGGGGACTGGAGAGAGCTGGCTAATCCATATGTACATTATAAAGAGAATAATGGGTGCATGCACTCTTGCTCTTACTCTCAATATCTTTTTGTTGGGTTAAGGAAGACAAACAGCACTTATTAACATAAAATGCTGCTTACAAATCTGTGCCCTGGAGGAAGTGGTAAGTAAATATCCCAATAAACCAACACTTTGAAGTTTTGAATATGTGGAAATGAGCAGCAGAGGAAAAGGAATAAAGGCTTTGGGTTGAATTACAAGTGTGTTTGTTTTTCAGCTGCATGAAGACCATGGGTGCGTTGATGTGAAAGATTATATTAGACCAGCAAACACAGGTGTCATCTTTGCAAACACAAACTCTTCAGGTACATTTCTCATTTCTCATCTTGTTGTTTTTTTTTCCAGGTTATCGAACCAATTCACTGACATGTGAAAGCTGTTTGTTTCCTAAGTTTCATATGACCATTTTTTAATATGTTTAATAATTATTCAGTGATTCATTTCAGACACCAGGTGCAAGTTCAAGGTGGGCTGGAGGGAATTATTTCTATTCCTCCTGTCAGTGACAAAAGGTTTTTCGACTCGAGGCAGTTAAAGCAACTAAAGCAACACAGAAAATAAATTAAAAAAAGAAAGAAAGAAAAATAAATCCATATACACCACAACTGCAACAGTCTATAGTGAAAAGAACAATAAAATGAGAGATAGACTTTCACAATCAGTGCTTGTGCTCATGAGAGAGGGATGGCCATTGTGCAGCCAGGCTGTAGTAGAACAGCAGGCTGTTTGTGCCTGTAGATGGACCGGGGGCTGCTCCTCCCCAGCATGTTGCTTTGCAGAGATGTAGGTGTTTCGGAACGTTGTGTTGAGCAGCATTATTCATACAGCTGAGGGAAAATTAAGCTTGATGTGTATGATTGCAGCCTCTTTGTGTCTGCATGAAGAAGGGACACAGTGGAAATATTATGGTAAGTAATTATGTTCAAATTTAAAAATTGATTAAAATTATACAGCAGATTGATGGTGAAGTTCTGAAAACTGTCTCGTCTTAACTTCATAATTATTCTATACATGTAACTTTAACAGTTACAAGAAAGAGTCTACAAAGGCTATCTGTGTGTCAGGGTTTATTTTCAACATAAATTATCACTTCTTTTGTTTTTTTCCCCACAAACTGCCCTCTGCATGAGTATGAGCTGAGGAGGTGGAGGATGGTGGAGGAGTGACAGGTAGGCCAGACAGCTGCCAGGTAGCAGACTGGCTCCAGACAGCTGTTCTCAAGCCATTTGAGAGTCCAGTATCAGCACTCTGTTTAAGGAAGGCATTTCAGAAAGCAAGGTGTTGCTCTTATGTCTTTATTGCTCTGGTGTTACTGGCTAAAACTTAAATGTCTCAAATTCTCCTTTTGTAACTTAGTCCATCTCGGTGCAGGAACTGGAATAAAAGCCTGAGGCACCTTTTTTCTTCCCCACAAACACACATATTTCATTACACCATCGCAATTTAAATCAAACTTGTGCAAAAGTTGTTTCACATGCTATCAATTAACGAACCATTACTGCAATCTTATAGAATTTTATAACTATGGAGCTTTTAGTCCTGCAACCATTCCTGAACTGACGTGAACTCCAACTTGTGAGTGCAGTGAGAGGCATCCACTGCAAATCCACCTCCAATCCAACCTCATCCCTTTCATCCCAGCCACGGGACCGCATCTGCACCGTTTTTTTCTTTAATGGTTTTGAGTTATTCGGATGGATATAAATGTTTTTGTCGCACCATTAAGCAGGATGAAAAGTGGTGATGAGAATGACTTTAAAAATAAAAAAGAGAGAAAGAAAGATCCCTCCTCATGATGCCTGTGGCTAAACTAACTGTGCTCCTCACTGTCTTTCATCACCTGCACACAGGTCAGTAAGAAAAGCCCCTTGGCGTCCATTTGAGGGCATATATATCTTTATACAGAAAGCAATTTAAACATGGCCAAGAAAGTACCTTGTGTACCCTGAAGTGCACTGTTGAACTGACCTTGTTTCAATTTAGTACAAATGTGAACTGCAGAAAACTTTACACTTGGCTGCCATGCAAGGTGTGTAAAAATACCTCCAGTGGAAATGACATTTCCAGGATAGCTTTAGCATAATAAAATTACATCTCTCATATTTTATTTTTCTGTCACTTCGCAAATACTAGCAGGAAAAAAAAGCAACACCAGGCATCTGTTTTAAGCCATCTTCTGCTTCTCTCAAAGGTTTTCCATGAGTTTCCTAAAACAGACAGGGAGGAAAGGTACACACCTTGTCTGGTATTTGAAGAGCTGTGAGCACTAATGTAACCTGCTTTTCACGCTTTCGGCCGCTTTTAAAAGATGATGATAACCTGAAAAGGGCAATGGGTTTTTTAAATAATAGAAAACAGAAAAGTATGATTGTTCCTGTAAAAAAAGAGAAGACATTTGAAGTAGAGAAATGATTTGCTGTGGAAGGCAGGCAAAGACAGTCTAGACTACCTGCCAGACCTGATACATATAAATGGCCAAGAAGTGTGTGCTCTGCATTAACTGCTCAGCAAAAAAGATGATGTTCCAGTCTTATCAAAGGTTAACTGCAAGAGGTATAAATAAGTCTTGATTTGGATTTACAGGGCTCCACAGTTTTGACTAATTTAATGTTTTAAATGCCACTATTATCATAAAGAATCTCAACTAAAAATGTAATGTTTTTTGTTGTGCGGTTGGGGAGAACGCTGACTTTATGGGTTTGAGATCATGAGCTTTCCGCTCTCAGCTGAATTTTTGCACACCTTATTCACAGTTAGGGAGTGTACTGTTTCCTTCAATTCATCTTCTGCCAAAACAAACAGCTTTTCTATACATTTAAGATTTGCAGAATATGTTAAAGAGGTACATTGCTGCCTTGCACAGACTTGTGTGAGCAGGATGGAAGGCCATGCTCTGGGTCTGTGACCACATCGCTGCTGTTGTAAATAAATGCAGCGAGGTTGAAAGTAATTGCAAGACATATCATCAATATCCCCTTAATGGAATCTCACACTTGAGAACTGTCAATACGATGCAGAGACAAACACTTTCTCCACGACGAATTTCTTCAACAGTAAGAATCAGGTGATGGCTTTATTTAATGACATTGTGACTTATTGTATGTTTACGGTGTATATTTCCTCCCTTTTTATTTCTTTAATAAAGTCCGTCTAAACCCTCGCCCTGCCACATGCATGAGCTCTGCTGCATTGTAACTACTTTGTGACAGTTACAGGCTGTTACAAGTAATTGTTGCAGTAGTAATTTTTGCTTTTTCTCTCCCAGTCTCCAGTAAACGTGCGATAACACATCTCCAGCAGCAGCCGCAGTTGATGCACTCTACATGCAGGTTGGTGCACAGTAGGGTAGAGTAGAGCAGGAGGACACAGAGGTATCTGATTGGATATTCCCAAGTGGACTGCAAGGCAGTGATTGGTCAGTGTTTTTACAAGATTACAGCTGCTACAGTTGACAACTTTTTTCAGTCCTTTTTCAGAGCTCATAAGTTAATGATTGCTGTCAGGATGTAGGGATCATTCCAACCAATATAACAAATAGTGTATACTGGATAAAATGACCAAGCCAAGCCAAGCCTTGTCTTCATCAGCAGCATCAACAGTAACTGATGTGAAAATGTCAGGCAATAGGAAAAAAAAGGAGAAAGAGAAAAATCATTTAATTCTACTTTTTTTTTTGACAATTTAGTCATTACAAACTTCCTTTGTGGACCCCTCTCACTATGGTTTCCAACCTCTGTGGACCTCAGTGTTACCCTGTAGATAATGCACATCACCTGGGTGTAACTTTCGACTCTGAGCTGACTTTTATTCCACATATTAAGAACATAACAAAAGTAGGTTTTTATCACATGAGAAGATAGCCAGAGTCTGCCCCATTCTCTCTCGGGCCAACACGGAGATGCTGATGCATGTTTTTATCACTGGTAGTATAGACTACTGTGACGCCCTGCTCTCTGGTCTTCCCAAAAAGAATATTACTGGTCTACAGTTATTAAAAAATTCAGCATGTGTTCACGTGTTCTGACTGAGACCAGAGGGCGGGCCCACATGACACCGGGTTTAGAATCACTGCATTGGCTACCGTGTGTTTTAGGATCAATTTTTAAAGTTCTTTTACTGGTTTTTAAATGTCTTGATGGTCTTGGGCCTTCTTATCTTTCAGAACTGCTTTTACTCTACGAACCCTCGTGGACCCTGTGCTCCTCCGGCAGCTCCTAGTCATTCCCAAAGTCCGAACACACACTCCTGGCGAGGCGTCTTTTCAGTGCTACGGCCCTCGTCTACGGAACAGCCTGCCTGAGGACCTCAGGGCCGCAGAGAACGTTTATAAAACAACAGGCTCAAGACACACCTTTTTAGCTTAGCTTTTGACTAATATTTATTCTACTCATGACATTTATTTATTCATTTGAAGCCTGC
Source organism: Acanthurus tractus (assembly GCA_029783725.1). NCBI lineage: Eukaryota > Metazoa > Chordata > Actinopteri > Acanthuriformes > Acanthuridae > Acanthurus > Acanthurus tractus. Next base: position 1,687,357 of record JAQNCA010000006.1, read on the forward strand.
GTTTTGTATTTATTTATGAAGTTTATTCTTTCCTATCTTAATTTTTAGTTATACTATTTAATATTTTAGTTCTTAGCTTTTA
>JAQNCA010000006.1:1690421-1700522 GCA_029783725.1 Acanthurus tractus
CTATCTATCCATCCATCTATCCATCCATCCATCCATCCATCCATCCATCCATCCATCCATCCATCCATCCATCCATCTATCCATCCATCAATTTTCTGTAACCGTTTATCCTTTGCAGGGTTGCAGAGGTTGGAGTAGATCCAAGCTGACATTGGGTGAGCAGCAGGGATACACCCTGAATAGGTCACCAGTTCATCAAAGAGCTAACACATAGAGACAAACAATCTTTCAAGCTCACACTTACACCTACAGGCAATTTGGATTGCCAGTCAGCTTTATGCCTGCATGTGTTTGAACCGTGGGAGAGAGACAGAACACAGACACACTGAGGATGAACACGCAAACTTCACACAGAAAGGCCAGACTGGACCCACATCTTCTACTGTGAGAAAACAGGTCTAATCACTGCTCCGCCAAAAATCAAACTGTTGATTTAAAACTGTGTGCTTTTTGCATTCAACTGGGCCAGCAGTTACAAGCCTTTTGTAACTTGTAATTTACAGACTCGCTTGCGTAGACATCAAATACAATATAAATTAAAACAGGCCAGCAGTTGCCACTTTAGAAAGGAGCTTCTCCTAAAGGTCACTGAGCTGTGTTTTGCGCTCAGGTAAACACACAGCCTGAACATTCACACATGGTCGTAAAAGGATGGAAGCAGCAGATAAATCAAAAGAAAAACATCAAACCTAGTGTCTGCAGACACACCGTGGTGATCAATGAGTCATGCTGCACTTATCTTTTCAAATTTTCTATCAGCACATCTCATCCTGCATTATTCTGTCTATTTGGCAGAAATACTTACAAGACTTGGAATATCTCAGGAAAGTAAGTAAAGACAGACGTGAATAGGAGATGAAATAAAGACATGTGAAGGAGTCATTGTTTCTGTGTGCAGCCGCTTTGTTCACCTTCCTTTCAAATGTCCTTGGGCTGTCATACAATTTTGCTTCTGTGGACACTGCAGAGAAGATGAGTTTGTAATGTCCCCCATGTTCCTCTAGAGGACAGTATCTATCTAGTTCAGTTGCTACGACTGGTGAGCTCAAAGGTTTACTATCAAGTGGCTACGCTTGTCTTTTTCTTTTCCTTTCTATTTTTTTTTTTTTTTTTTTTTTGCTTTCTTAACCACACGCTACATTTACTCTTTTTAGAAATTATTTCATAGTAATAATATAAATCGTCTATCAGGAAATTGAGCTTACGTTTTCATTGTTTTAATTAGCTTTTTTTTCATCATCCTTTCTTCAGTAACATTGACGGGACCTTAAAGAAATTGGCTCATCCACAAAGCGGCTCATTTCACACACTCCAAGTGTATGAGAGTAGGGTGTGTGAGCAGATCAAAAGAAGCTAAGAGGAAGACAGAATGACTCATTTTAACAACAGCTTGTGAGATTTTTTGTGGTCCCTCTTCATGTGAACCTCCTCCATTTCATTAGCCTAGCTGCTAATGTTTTGCTACCTGTCTTCCATTAATCTGTCACACATAGGCGGGAAAGGGCGCCGGTCTTAGTTATTTCTCATACTCTGTCTCTACCCTACAAACCAAGAGGATTAATGAAGGGGTGGCAGTGAGCTCAGCAAAGGTACATCTACAGAAAGGTGACACCACAGAATGACAGGGAAAAAAGTTCTCCTGTCAGTTTTAGTCCTTCTAAAGACATGAAAATGGAAAAGCTCAAAGGATGCTTTTCTTCAGTGACAGTGGAAAAAGAAAAGACAGCGCTACCAGCCACAGGATTAATCCCCCTCCCTTAGGGCTAATGCGGTGTCCCAAGCTAAATGCGGAAGGATTGTTGAAGTATAAAGGAGAAATGGCTGTTTTGCCATCTAAAAGAAGAAGGCTAAGTGGACAGAACCGTTATGGCTGAGGTATATTTGCCTCAAAGCAGAGTAGTGATTTTATAAGTAGGGGTTAATTTGTGCTGGACAGTCAGAAGGAGAATCAGACACCATTCAGCTCTTTTCAGGCATGCAAGGTCCTTAACATCCAATAATCACATTTATAAAAATCCTTGGGCAGCTAACCTGCAGTGTCATCCCTTTGCTCTCCTCACATACATCATGCCTGCCAATTTCCCCTCTGCATTATGCTCATTGTTGAGAGTTGTGTTGGACTAAAACCTAAGAGCACACATTGGCAAACAGCGATTCAAACAGCTCTGGCGGTTATCTTTGAAGGAGGTTCATAACAGGAACAGACTGAACAGAGCCCCTGGATATTTCAAAGGCCACTTTCATAGAGACGGAGGAAATCATGCCAGTTAGACTAGCGCTACTGTTGTTAATTTGTGCCTGCCAAGGTTCAACATGGGTAATTGTTCTGTAAGTGTCTGTGGTGCAAGAAAGTGAATCATATTAGAGCTTCATATTAAGAAAGAAGTACAAAAACATAGTGGTTTTATTGTTAATTTTGTTGCCATGATACTTATTGTAAGTGTGGTAAGGATTTAATGACAGTAAGAGAAGTCAGAGTAAGTATTTCATTTGGTTGATTGGCATTTTGCAGATGTGTGTGACCCAAGCTTTTATACAGCTCCATTCACTCAAATTCTGAGGCTGTCATCAATGGACTCGAGGATCACTAATGCAAACTGACTTTCCAGCAGCAGCTCAAGCACCATGTTGTCTCAAAAATAACACCATCCTGCCTCTGCGTTAGCATGAGACATGAGACTCTAATCTTTGACATGGCACATCAGCATGGAGATTATCTGTGTCTGATGTCCTTATGTCAAACAGGGTTCTCAGAAGTGTTGTGAACCTGTACTCTGCCTCCAGTGGATCACCTCCCTCTCCACACTCAAGCACCTTGTGATTTATAAGTACATTAAACACATCATAAAATGCAGATTTGCAGGTAATGCACCAACAGGAAAGCCTGTTGACAGGTGAAGAAATACTTTGCAGAGTTTGTGTTAATCTTACAGTGTACTCTCTGTAGGTTGCGGTGAAGTGTTTTTTATGATTTGTACCTGACAGGTCAGTTATCTAAATATTAATAATAGACCAATTCACAAAAATATTGTTTGATTGACATTTTGTTTCAAAAAAGTCCTCCCGTAAATGCAAAAGACAAATTCAGCTTAACTATGTTGATGATAATGTTAATAGCTCCACTGTGTGCGTTATAAATGAAGCTCATGATAAACACTGTGATAAGAGATATAAATTAAAATAAGAAATTTCTCTATTTAAGAAACAGTTGCAGCTGTTCTCTGAAATGATTGAGCATTTTTTTAACAACAGATAAGACAAATAAGTACAGAATATTGACATGGCATAGAATGACCCGAGTGTCACGCTCAAATCAGAGATTTTTTTGTGTGTAAAGATTTCAGCAGACACTGCATAAGTCAACAAAGTGGGCAAACTCCTAAAACATGCTGTGTCTTAATTATATTTTTGGTCATATAAATGTGTCAAACACTCAGTTAATGCTAATGCATGTTTTGTCAAAACACAGGCTGCTTTACTGTTGATGTTTAATGGCATATCCATAATGTTTTCTTTATAGATGTCTGTGGAGCTTGATTAATAAATTTCATTGTGGCAGTTTCATGTATTGGTGTATACTGTAGGCATGCTGTACTGTAGTCTTATTAATATAATGGAACTGAAGGCCATTGCAGCTTGTGTAAACAATGAGCAAGTTATGATTATTATGAAAGTCTATAAAGAAGATTGACTACAGTGCATTTTATTGTGCCTTCATCTAAAAATGTTATCATCATGAGTGAAGTACCTTTAATTAGCTTATTATGCTAAGCACTGTGCAATTGAAACGGAGTGCCTGGTGTAAACACTTCTTGAATTTCAAGTACAATTGAAGTGAGCTGAGACAGTCAGCAGCAAAGTGCATTACAGATTTAGTAGTGAAAAAAACTGCAATGGAAGATTTTCTCTTCTAAACATTTAGAGGGCTTTAATATAAATAAAGTCAATGGAGCTCATTGATCTCAATGCATTTTTAACAGTCAGACTACAATTGTTACATATTGAGCAGCCCTTCATTCGTTAAAGATAAGAGCTTGTAGTGGCAATAGATAGAAATGCATGGAAGATTCCTTGCTTTAAAAACTTCTGCATAAAAAGGAGAGCTAAAATCTCTCTTACCAAACTTTAAAATGTTCTGTTGCATTGTTACGACTTGTGCAGTGCAGTTATGGCTGTGTGCTACTGAGTTGTTTTTTTAAAAAAGTTTTATTTGTTTGATTAAATTAAATTAATTTATTTTTTACAGCAAAACTGAAGATGCTCTATCTTCTTACAAAAAGTCCTTAGAAACACAATTATAATGAGTGCCTGCAGATATCTTGTTATGTTTACACTGAAGAACAAAGCCATCCATTAATTGCAAAGTATATTTATATCTTAGATTCTTTAAAAGCTGTCACATCATCAACCTGAGACTGATTGATCTATAATCAGTATGCAAAGAGATTATCCCTTAAACAGTCACACAAAAGACTTACCTCTGACTTTTTACCAGTTAGAAAAAAGAAAACAGAGATTTGAGGGGACTGTAGCTCTGCTAGTGAGGCGCTGAGAGCGGGAGGAGAAACATTTGGCATTTCTAAAGGGACTGGATGCCAGTGGATGTTTATTCACAGTGTCGCAAAAGCACAGATGTTTCTCCCCAACTTGGATGGACCATATTAACATCGTACTGTTACTGAGATGACAAATTCTGAAAAACTTATTTAGGTTGCCTTTAGCATGGGCTAACAGAGCCGCAACAAAACCATTTTGCTATCTGCCTTGGCAATGCAGACTCTATTCCTGAGAAGGGTTCTTGTTTTCACAGCAGAGAGGACTTGATCTGCAAAGAGCAGCCATTAAATGAGCCTGCTTAAACATGGCAAATTTACCAGACTCCTTTGCACTAATATGTCTTGTCATGTTGTACAAGATAATGAATGCTTGGAGTTGTTTCACTCCCACTCAATACATGGCAAAGGATATAACTCGGAGCTGAGGCATCCTCATGCAAGGAAACAGAGATGAATCATAACATCAGTCCAAATCTAGGAAAGACAGACTGTTGGTGTCAGCTGTAGAAATCTGCCAGAGGGAACACCCCAGCCTATGGAGAGCAAGCTTTGGGAACCAGGCGCAAGAGTGAGAGGGAAAAAACTATTTATTTGTGTTGATATCCCAGTGGGATGGACAGTCACCTCCAACAGAGCTGCTGCTGTGGTCAGACCTTTCTGCAGTGGGCAGGCTATCCCTGTGTACCTTCAATCAATTAATTCCAAAAAACCATTGGTCAAATGGGTTAAACATCAGTTGGTTTGTAGTTTGGGATTTTCTTATCCTTTTTTCACCTTTCCTATCTTGACAGTCTGCAGGCAGAGAAGCAATCACGTCAGGGGTTTGTTGAATTTTTTATGTCTCAGGAAGTGTTTAAGACAGGATAACCTCGAACGTCCCTTCTCCATAAAACAGATCAGTTAAATAACTTATATGATAAGTGAAGGACATTTTATCATGCGGCAAGGTTTTGTTTTTTTTGTGTGACATGTAGGGATTGAAGGTCTCAGGAAGCAAGTCACACTCCACTCTCATCTCAGGTACACTGTCTCTGACATCTTGAGGCATGCTTTTTTTCAGAGGGAGACAGTCAAAGGCTGTGTGATGTGTTTCAGTGCTTATTAACCTGAAGGCACGCATTAAAAGGTTACACAGCAGTTCTTTCATGGCAGTTGTACTATTTTAAAGTGATGAATGTATAAATGTGCACATAATTATAGGACTTAAGGCTGCGATTTCAGTTGAAAAGGAGCAAAGGAGCCTTATCTGGTCATGTTTGAATGCTACCTTTAATGTCCTGTTGCATCACTCAACACCATTTAGAGGTATTAGTAAGCAGTACATTGAAAATAAAGTAGTAGTAGAGTAGTGGTCCAATTCATTAGTTTGGAAAAAAAAAATCTTTTTGCAACATTGACCTACAGGGCCACAAAGACACAGACTGCACTGCAGAGGAAGAGTTTGCCTAAACATTCTACTGGTGAGAGGGTTAAAAAAGGACAAATGAATAATTCAAAATTTATAGAAAAGTTTTTTTTGTAAATCTGATATGGATGTGTTGGTGTAAGGTCATACAACCTCCTAAAAAATTGTTGAAGAATGTTGTTACAGCTTTAGAAATTGTACAGTAGACTTTGTGAACGAATCAAGGCAGAGACTATTGTGGCTACTTCAGCTTCTGAAAGTGAGTGTAAGTCAAAAGAGAAACAGACATAGAAAACATATAAAGAATTACTTTAAGTACTTTATATCAATAGGCTGGCACCTAATTAACACTATTTAGGACGTTTCAGACATACAAGAACAATTAAACAAACCTAGCTTTAACCATTGATCTACGGCACTTTGTCGTACATTTTTAACAAAAAATAGTCAATTAAAGACAAGCACTTTTCATGAACCATATCATTACAATGTCCAGGGAAATTCTCCACAGAAGTCTGATCCTATCTGACCTGAACCCTTAATCCTGTTTTTCTGGCCCCGTCCCAAGCTTTAAGGGAGAGACAGCTGTTGGGCAAAAATAATGACAATTTATGTACATGAGGCATCCACAGAGATTATTTACTGTGTGTTGTGTGTAGGTTTGCTAGTCTAGTGGCTTATTTTGTCCTTGAACAACACAAAGTTAAACGACAAAATGAAAGTTGTATTCCTTCATGCTGCACACAAGAGGCTGAGAGTCTCTGGTTTTCTGTTGCTTGGCCAGCAAGAGTCCCATTTCATAAATCTAATTTCTCTTTGACTGGACATTAGCCAGGGGCCAAAAAAATTTGTACTCCTTAAAAATGAAGATAAGAAGATTTTTGAAATATATTTAATTAGGTTCCATATTTATGTTATCCCAAATGTTTTCAATATGATGAAACAGGGATAATCATAATTTTAGAGTACTTTTAATTTTGTTCCCTGTACCCTCCTTCCAGGATGAGAAAGAGAGTGGAAGGAAGTCAGCATATGTTTTGTTACCTCTTTTGTAAAAAATCCTGTAAATAACAGTCCAACAGAGTTTTAGCTGCAGTGGTGGCTGTTAAACAGTGAAGTACACAAATCCTATGATTCCATGCAGCTTCACAGCTTCCCAAAATGCATCAACTTCATTTTTTATTGTTATAACAGAATGAAGACATTCTGTCTAATAAAGACATCTAGTGATTACTACATGCTGTACAGCGATCCTTAGCTGGACTAATGATTCTATGCCTCTTACTCTGGCTCTCCCGCCTCCTCCTGGGGCAAGCCCACTGGTCTGACTGAGCAGTAGGAAAGAGCCAGGGGCAATGATTGCCTTGCAATAAATATACTGCATTGCCTCTTCAGTGCTGACAAGTTTATTTCTGTCATAGGTAGAATGTATTTCAGCAATAAAGTCAAAAAACTGAAAAATAGACAAACAAAAAATCCAGAAAGTATGACCATGTGCAACAACATTTGCTCAATAACAATATATCATTTTCTTCACAAATTGGTGTTCATATGCAGAAGACTAAAAACTGTTAGCTGACAACTGAACATGCACTAGAGGTGTTTTTGTCGAGAATTGAAGCAATATTGTATTTTAACTTTTAATGAACAGTGCCAAAATCATTTCAATGGGAAGGACGTGATGGATTGGATAGTGACTCTATTTTCACTTGATTAAGCAAGGCTTAAACACATTTCATCACACTTAAGCAAAAACTCAAACAATTATTATGGTTTTTGGTAAAAATGGATAACATTTTGTAAAAAAAAAAAAAAAAAAGCTTTTTGTTTTTTTCTCTGATGTTCTTTAGCTGCTGTCTAAACTCTGTGATTTAAGGAGTTTCCTTAAGTAACCTGTAGCTGTGGTGCTAATTAGCTCTGTTAGCCATGTGGCTAGCTGACTGCTCAGATCATTGATCACTGTTTTTACCTACAATGCATGTTTAACAGAGCTTTAGCCTGGTGAGACAGAAATACAAGTGGCCTCAACAGTCTCTGTGGACATGATGTGATGTGATAGCAGAGGTGAACAGACAGAGGAGATTGTTGACAGAAGAAGCTAGGAAGAAAAAATTAGACTGACAGAGCCGACCAGCTTTAACTGTTGTGAGAGTTTTGCAAAATAAAAGATAGAAAGATATGTAAACTTTTTTATGGACGAGTAATATTAGCTGACTTGCAAAGTTATGTCTTGCGTTGTTGCACAGGATGTTTCAACGCCTTTGTTTCAGGTCTGGTATGCTGCTATTCTGGGTTCTTTGCAATGCTTGTGCAAACTTTGACTTCCAAATAACAAAAAATGTCTCAACAGACTTGTTTCTTTAAAACGTAACTTTTTAAGAAAAATCATTGTTATGATGCCATCAAGTTTTATTTCTACATGTACATCACAACTGAAATTGTTGCCACAGAAACAGAGATTTCTTGAACTGCACATTAAACAGCTTCTCTATAATGTTGCTTAATTTATAAGTCTCTATGTAAAATATTTACCCAATATTATATTGAGCTCAAATAGTAGTAGTATCTTTGTAGTTTGTATCTTTTGTGTTGAGACATTATTTTTTTTCTGTGTTCAACATTGTGCCAGGTTGCTCCTTCAACCATGCAAAGTTACATAAAACCCAGCATGAACATGAAAACATATACACTCCATAACAGTTACAGTTTTCACTGGTGATAGGATGATATATTGGAAGGATTTTGTCCGTTTATTAAAAATCCAATAAAGGTCAGTCAATACCATCCATCTTTAAAATGGTAACTTCCTGTACAATTCTCCATTAAGCAGGTCTTTTTTTCCCTTATGGGAATACAAAAGTAGAGAATGTGCTAGCATGGAGTCATGGAGTCATGGAGTGCTAAAGGAAATTGTCTAATGAGAATGCATGGCTAGTTTTATTGCCTAGGATCCAATCTAACCCTTTCTTCTTTTAAAAAAATACTTGTGTGCAATTCATTTCTGTTTGTTTTTTCATTTCCTTTTTATCATCTAAATCTCTTTTTTTGTGAAGAAAATGTTACTGTTTACATTACATACAGATTAAGCTGCAAAATGTTCACTGTCAACACAAATAATTTCAGTAGAGCTAATTCATTTATGGAAAGAGCAAATAAAAACTTAAATGTAATTCTGAAAAGGTTTCATCATAGTAAAGATTCATCTATTTTTGTCAGAGGTACATTATCACAAGGAGGTATTGCCAGGTAAATTTACATACCAAGTATTTATGTTAACTGAGATTACCCGACTCTGCCAGTTTAAACTCTGCTGAGTGACTTATATTCTGTACACAAATGATTGAAACCAAACAGCTGTTTGGAAATGTAAAAAAAAAAAAAAAACTTAATCTAAAGAGATTGTGAGTTTCTGGAAAAATTGTAGGTTAATTTGTCAGACACATTTATGATGATGGTCAAAGAGAGCCAGCGACTTCGTTACATATGTTGTTGCCATGCCAATACCTTGCAAAATGTTACAGGACAAGTGTTGCTAGCATTTTGTTTGACCATAATAGCCACGTTACCTGCACAATGGGCATTGCTACAGTGCAGATGCCATGGATCATGGATTATATTAGCTAAATGCACTCAGTTTCTCAAGGTGGAATGCTGTAAATGGTGTTCATGTTTTTTAAAATACTTCACTAAATACAATATCCTTGATGGTGTTATTAAATACTCTGATGAAATTTAAAAACTCAACATTCTCATTGCCCCTTTTTAGATTTCCATTAGTAAGTCATGTTAAGATTTATTCACTCAGAAAAAACATAATTTCCAATAAAAGGACCTCTTTTTGTAGGCCACTGTGCGTTTGCTGTCTATTTTTAAATTTAGATTAGATTATGCTATTGGTTGTGACCTTGATGCCCTTAATTTTGACCACAATGTCCCTAGAAATCCGAATTGATCAAAGGTCAAAGTACGGAAGCGTATTGCATTCACTGCATAAAAAAAAAAAATTAAAACTTTATCTCGTAATTATATATATATATATATTTATGCATTGAATTCAATGCGCTTCTGTACTTAAGTGCATGGCATTCACTGGATAAAAAAAAAAATGTGACACCTTATCTCGTGATTACAAGATAAGGT
>JAQNCA010000006.1:1700622-1712433 GCA_029783725.1 Acanthurus tractus
TATGCAGTGAATGCAATGCGCTTCCTTACCAAAGGGGCCCGGTTAAATTTTTTTTTTCTCATGGACAAATATTAAACAGTAAATATGTGTGATAAATTTCTAAATATGTCAGAAAATATTAACAAATTAAATCCTAAAATAATGGTTTCTGGGTTTAAACTTTGCAGTGTGAAAGGCACTGCACCCATGCTCATCATTTGACGTACACATTTCTCAGTTGTTGATAGCAAGTCTTCAGTCTGCCCTGGATAAGAGTGAGTGTGATATTAGGGGAAATCACATGAAGAGTGCCTGAGGGCCCTCTGACCTTGGGAAGGGAGCTGTGGAAGCACACTACAGCTGATGGCTCTTTTGAACCCAGTCAAGGTGGAGGGAGATGCATTTTAGAGGGCCAGTTGACCAACTGCTGCTGAATAACACACAAACAGGGCCCACAGCAATAAAGACAAACACAGCCGCTTTATCCTCCTGTCATGATCAGAGCTTTAACTACCACCCTCAGGAACACAGGTGCAATGTGGGGCAGCCAAAAGAAAATAGGAAGACTTTGTCTAATTGCTTTCTGTGACAGTTTTATTTTCTATTTATTTTATTTTTTGTCACGCCAAATATCAAAGTGATGAAAGGTTGACACTGTATTCTTTATTGTTTAACAATTGCCAACAGTTTATCCTAAAATAACGACTATGCTTTTGAAGCTACCCACTGTGCACCCTGTGCTGTTGCATGGCAGCAGAATATATTTAACTGTAATACTTGTCTTCTGCTGCTTAGATTTAGAAGCAAACAAAGATCAATATGTCCTTGTCTGGCAGATAAAATTGGGAGCCTGAGTAGAGAAATGCTATTTGCTCTGTGAAAGCTATTGGAGAATTCACCCAAGGTGAGAGAGAGAAAATAAGCAATAGCATAGACACTCCCCCAACATCAGCCATAGTATCAGTAATTGAATGGCATGTTTGCTTCTTTAAAACAAAACGTGAATGGTACATGAGCAGATGAAAAAGGAGAGAGGAATTCATGGGTTGTTCAGGTTGACTCATATCATGTTTGGATCATGCTGCTTCAATGCGTGCAGAGGCCATCTAGATAATAGAGAAATATTATCTGCAACTGCAGGCTGCAATACCAGTGTACAACCCTATCAGAATGAATCAATCTGTGCATAATTGAGCTTGCTGGAGCCTACAGCAACAACAGGAATTTGATTCCTATCAGAAATATTTTCACATTGATAATCAACCATCAACACAGTCACCCTAGGCCATCAGTGCTTTTTTCAACCCTCACCTCCTCTGATGGAAAGTGTCTTGCAGGGTCCTTGTAGTTTAACTAAAGACTCAACAGGCATGACTCTGAGTACTCGGATGAGATTGATAAGCTTAAGATAACCTTGTGTGTGCCAAATCAACATTAAATGTTTTTGTTATCAAGTGTTAGCCATGACACCAACACAAGAGGCTGGAACTGGTTTGAGCTTTAAAGATAAAAAGCACTACATGGTCAGTTCTGTGTGAAATTTGCAATACTACGTGACTGTCAATTATTATTGATCCCTATCTTTATTACTAGTAAAAAATATAGTGTAAAAAGGCAAAATCAAGTAACAATTACTTCCGTCAAAGTCCATCCATGTCCTTCATCCAGAATAAAAAAAATAAATTAGGTACCTTGATCAATCAGACAACAATAAACTGCGGCAGACCAGCTGTTTCACAAAAATCAATAAAAAACACAAGTCTTGGTCCTTATGTGATCATTTTGTTCTCTTAATAGTTTCAAATCACATCTGCAACCTTATTTCATGCTTTGCAGTTACCAACAATCTGTGCAGGACCAGAGCATCCAAAAGGATGAGGCCAGGTATAGATCATTAGAAAGGGTGCTGCCTCATCCATTAGCGGGACTATAGCAGCAAAGATTCCTCACTAAACAGGAAAAATGAGTCCAAAGTTTCTCCATAATTAATTTCTTTCATGAATGTACACTCTTTTTGGACCATGCCAACTGGACAGACAAATGAATCCAATTTATTCCTATTAAATGGGCTGTACAGTCGGGGGCGGGGTCCGTGCCATATGGCAGTCGGGGGCTGTGTGACATGAAGCATACAGCCGCAGTAGGCACACAGCTGTTCAAGTAAGAAGGCAGACGGACACCTGGCTGCTTTCCCTTAATGGATACATTTGCTTCAAAATGCAAGTGTGTGCACTGGGTGTGTCGCTGATAAGGAAGTGTGCTCATGGTTGCCTTTCATTTGATAAGGTGTACTAAGAATTTGGCTTGTATTTCACTCTCTGTGTGTATTTTTGAATTACAAGTCTTTATACAAGTATGGATTTAAGCTTAGATTTCCTTTGCATACCATTAATCATTACCTTTACTTGTCATTGCTCATAATTCATCCTATTAATCCAACTATTGTCTGTTGCAGAATCATGGTGGGGGAGGTTGGAGCTGATCCCAGCTGACATTGGGCAAGTGGAAGGATATACCCTTCACAGGTCATCAGTTGATCATAGGGTTGACAGATTGGCTGGATTTCTCGATAAGCTGTTTAGTCTGGAGAAAGTGTTGGTTAGAGACTTTTTTAAAATAAAAAAATAAGAGTTTTTTAAACAGAAACAGCGAAGAACTCTCACAGCTCATATTTAACAATCAGAGAATCCAAGAACACGCATCTTAAAACAAGTTTCTGACTTGAGTTTATTGACGTGTTGCTTAAGAACATGCATGTGTATTTTCTTTTTTATTTTCCTTTTGAAAACGTTCAATTTATCTGATGTATTGCTCTCACAACTTCTGTGCAGTGATCAGTCAGAGGAAAAATGGCAATTTAAGAGTTAATATTTCTGTAAGTTGATGCACAACAGTATGTTTGGCTGTGTTGATCCAATCCACTTTTGTGGCTATTTGTCTATTGTTATTCCTCATAGCAGCTATTTTCTGGCTCTGACTCAGGAAAATGACAAGCCCGTTCTTAATCCTGACCATAAAGCTTGTATTGGCTCTGTAGTTTTCAGGGACACATCAGTAAACACAGCACCAGACCTTTTTGAACCACTGAAAAATTGGAAACGTGGACAGCATTTGTCATAATGACCAAAAGCAAAGTTGCCAAAGCATCGTGCCTTTAGTTTATGCTTGCATCAATATTTGTGGTGTTCAGAGTTCCTTCCAGAAAAACTGCTAGCTTGCAATTTGCCATCATTTAATAGGTTTCTTTCTCATTCAAACCCACCATGAATATAGATGTTTAATTCAGTTTATCGCCCTCTTTCAAATTTCAATTAGTGCCTCTTAAACTGCAATACAAGATATTCCCAAACACTTGCACTTTCATGATATTTGCTGTTAAGTCAGCAAATGCCTGCTTGAGAATGCCTAATAAAATGTTATGTGCTTCAGCAGAAGTCACATGAAAACAGGAAACTGCTTTGCTCTTCCTGTAAACTTCTCAAACACAGCGACATCTCAAATCCTCAGACAAGTGTGCAGTGCATAAATAGACACTGGAGGCTGAGAGCTTTGAGTCCAGGATGCATCTGTGACCATGCTAGAGATGATGATATGCAAAACATTAACAGACTCTGTCATCTGCTGTCTTTCACTGCTGCCTACACCAGATACACCCACTCACTTTCTCTTTTGCTTGACCTTGACAAATTTTCCACTCAGAGAGATGACAAGAAAATGAGCTGGAGTACGTGTGGTTCTTTGAGTGTGTGTGACAATTAATTTCTTTGTATATTACAACCGTAAGTGCTGAGACAAGAGGAAAAGAGCCCCTCAAATAATTTGCTAGGAGTACCTGCCTTTGTTGTTATCTGTGATTGCAAAGGAGACTCACAAGGTGCTGGTAAGACGATAGATTGCTCTGATGGAGTCACGGTGGCAGCCGTGTCGGTTGTTTAAAGGGCCATTCGGATGCAATCGGAGAGATTTCAGCCTGGATTTATGCCTCCCTTATTGCCCGGACTCCTCACTCCAGAGCTATGGTAAACGGAAATGAATTATTGTGTCAGGAAGCAGTCTCTCCCCTTTCTCTCCCAGCCAACATTGCCCTGAGCTGAGCAGTCTGGCTTGTGCTGTGCATTTCATTAGCGCTTTTGCAGCACTTTAGCCGCGTGTGTGAAGCCCATTAACACTGTCATTAGGGGAGCTTGGTTCATGTCATGTCGAGGCTAGAGGTGTCCTCTCGCTGAGAAAAAAACAAGGCAAGATTCATCAGGTAACCATGCTGAGAGTGATACCGACTGCTGGTTATTTCAAAAAAAAAAGACTGACAGCTTGACCACTCACTTTCCAAAGCTGCATTATAATGTGATACCTCAAATATACAGATATGTGATACCTCAATATCTGTAAAGGTATAGATACAGACATTATTGTACATAGAAGTACATAGGTGGCACGTAGCTTTTGTAGCCAGGTATTCTGGTGAGTACCTGGAGATGGTATTTCGTAGTGTGCCCTTAATCATCTTTGATGGGAAAGTGGTTGTAGTCATCTGCATTATAGCATAGTTTGACAAGTTGATCCCCTGTGGCTTGTGTACTTTTGTTAATACCAAATTCCATCAGCCTGCATAAGTCAAACACAACTCTCCTTTGTTGGACATGAACACAATGGAAACCATCTCCAGTGCAGCATTTGTGATCTTCTTCTTTCTTTAAAGAGCAGCCCCCAAAGTCAGCTGACTGCTATTTCTCTCCTAATGCCTCATAGTTGCCATGCTAAGCGTTATTCTCCATCCAGCTTGTTTCACCATTTCAGTGATTGGATTTCAACCTCACTAGCTATGTATCAGGCAACAGCTTTCGTCACTCCTTGCCCTTTTTCTGTCATCAGATATTATATGACTGGGATTGTTTGAGCAGGAACAAAGGCTCCTGTTTTGTCCTCTAATTTCATTCACACACTCACTGTTAGCTTCACAGCATGGCACACCTTGGAGTCATTTTCCAGAGAAGGGTCTTTTCTACTGTTAGGGTTCTGTTCAACATTCACTTGTAGTTGGTGGACCACAATAGTATCTTCTAAATGTGAATGCCTAAATGTCTACAGCTTGTGAGAATGAACAAATGGTAAAAAATAGAGAGGGGAACTGATGATTACACAATGGTTGTTTGGAAAGCTTTTTAGGCCCAGTTGTTCTAGAATCTCCTCGACAACTTAAAATGAGCTCTTTCACAGTGTGTTATTGTTTGTGAAATAAATTTTCTTTTCTTTATACGAGAGATAAGGACTGTTTTAAGGCAAAGAAGATGACCATTAATCTGTATCTGCATATTTAATCCCATAAGAATGCATTTACTGTCATCTTTTTTGCATTTAGCATTCAGACTTGTGATGAGTTGAAAGTCTCACAGAAATGTCTGACTTAGTGAATGATATTTCAGTCGTGTTTGTTTGTTTTGGGTTTTTTTACATAAAAGTGACCATATCAGTGAAGAAGGGTGCATAACTGAAAGAGCATAGCTAAAGCTGCTCCCCTGACTGACAGCATTTTACATTCTCTTGAGGTTTTTGTGAATCATGATGAAACTCATGACATTATAACTTGCTTGTTACAGCCCTGAAACACTGAAAATGTTGTTGAAATTATGAGCTCCCATGCAGACAAATATTTTCAATTGCTTGAAACTTTTTCTCCGAAAATGGCATTTCTGAGTAGGCTGAAAAGCAGATTTGTCTTGAAAATAGTATTCTTAACTGACTAAGACATGTACTGACCAAGCCTAGGATTTTAAAGACTGAGAAAAAATGTCATACAATTTATTAAAATTGGCATTTTGTGACACAAGTTAGAATTTTTTTCAAATCCAGTGGGCGTCGGGTTCGAGGGAAGGGGAGCTCAGCCAAGAGCAAGGTCGAGAAGAAAGAACTGTAGTTGCCAAATTGCCATTATGCATTTTTTGAATCTGTACCTGTGAGGAGCATCCTGGTGTGAGTCAGCTCTCCTGCAGTCTTTACTAGATAAATACTCAGAACCACAGAGCACAAAAAACACAGCAATCAAAAGTTCTAGCCAAAAAAGAAACCTCAAAACATTTTGCTTTCAAGTCTTTGTTACAACAAGACAAGACATGAGACTGGACTGAAAACAATTTTGGCAGGAAGCACTGATTCGTCTGAGTTGTCAATACAAATCAATATGTTTTTTGGAGTAACATTCAACTTTAATTTAGGTTATCTGAGCTATAGAACCATTTTATCTGGGACAAAGTAAACTGTAATGACAGTATGAAATTTATAAAGGATACTAGAGAATGTGAGATAGAACAAAGTTTGTTTGACAATAATACAGCTGCACAAAAGAAAATGGGACTGATGTTTTCTTCACAACACATCCATTTGTTTGCCTTTTCATCAATAACCAGCTTCAAAACAAAGTAATATTGGATGATTAAAATGTCCCTGTAGCCCTGTTAGTTGAGCCACTGGCACTGTCATCTAAAGAAAGATGAAATAAATACCTGAGCGGTGAATCATTCCAGTCATTTGTCTCTTTGGCAGATGACAGCGACTGTATTTATCGTTTTGTCACCAACTCATTACTCATATTTTTAGGAAAATATTGAATGTGGCACATGTTTAAAACTCCCATTTCACTGTGATACTTTTCACATTGTGTTAACCCTTAATCAACTACAAACTTAATACAATGGAGCATGTTTGTTTTCAAATCAAAAAGACAACATGCCATACCTGCTCCACAAAATCATGCAACATCCCAGTGTCACAGCACTACAGAACAAAGTACAGCTTGTGTGTGCAGACTGGATTCTGTCAGAATAACAGATTTTAACACTCTTAATTAATAACTGTTGGTGCACACCCTTACCTGGCAGTGTATCATAGCAACAAGATGCCTAGAAAAGTCCAGAACAGAGACGAAAATGCATTGCAATATCGCTCGGTTGAAAAACTTAAATCAGTCACGCATGCAGGTTGGAGTATGAACACGATGTGCTGCATTCACATACAGATCTGAGGTGGGATTGGACTCATACTGTGGCTGCTCAGAACGTAGGTGGTAACCTTTAAAGTCATCACCAGCTCTGGAGCTCATCTGCATATTTGTGATTGGGTTTGTTTTGTTTTATTATCCCTAACTGATGCTACAGATGCACTGAAAACAAAGGGGGGTTTTTATAGTTTTTTTTTTTTTTTTATCCTGTATTTATAACACAATGCAGCCCACCTCCAGCTCCCTCATTATTTTCAGAACTGAATACATTTCAGCATTATATCCAAGAAATGATACATCCCGAAATAGCCATTGTCAGTGTCGTTTGAGAAAGAAAAATGTGGTATCTCTGGTGTGCAGGGCACTGCAAAAAGCAACAAGTATTTAAAATATTGTTGTTTGAGAAAGAAATGTGTTTTTAAAAGCATTTAGTTGCCCACACAGGCTTTCCTCCTAGACCACACAAGATGGGTGAAAATATTGTTTGCTGAATTGAGATTATAAAATAATGGAAGCATACACCACTCAATTACTTCATTCACTCAGAAAAGCAGCTATGTCACAGAGCGAAGTGAAGGTGAGAATCCAGTGCCTTTTGCTCCACTATTTCACTTCAGCACATTTTGGCATCACCTCATTTTCATGGCACATATATTTAGGTATATTTATTACGTACACCTATACCCCACAGCTTTCGTACAACTATTGAATAATTGTAGATGTGAAGATGTCTCATAAACTCTAATATCCCACTTCAGTCAGTGTTGAGCCCACTTCATGCCAGAGGAAAATAACAAACAAACAAACTGATTTGCTTCTTGCTGTCGGCACATCTATTTTCTATTCAACAGATTTTGGGCAAGTGTGTGTGTGTGTGTGTGTGTGTGCGCTTGATGTGTGTGCCTGTAGCAGATGGGGAGAGAGAATTATCTGAATGGAGATGAAATCATCTAAAGCTTTCCAACACTGTAAGTCTAATTAGAAGATGGTAATTAATCACATGTTTCTATGGTTGTTCGGAATAATGAGACTCCAAAAAGTGCATTTATGAATCTGAGTGAGACTAAGCACTCTGTTTATTATTAATCACTGACATAACTCAATGATCACCCCTAGGATAATCCTTAGAGAGGGTAGCTTAATATTAGATTTTCTTTCTTCTTCAGAATTCACATTTTTTAAAGCTCACAGTACTCACTGGTAATTTAACTCTTTTTGGGAGTGCTCAATCACAGCTAAATATCATCTCAGTATCCTTTCAAAAATAACTGCCAGATTCAGGCTGAGTGTTGAAAAATGCAAATATATTGGCCTTAATACCAGCTGTTACAGGTCCATATCTGTCCACCTTTGATTTAGGAAAAATTACATGAAAAAATAGCTCTTGCTAGGAAACATAAATTGAACACGAATTATAAGATGTTGGTGTTAAATTGAGTATCGTCTTCATGTTACCTGTCTGTACTGTGCTCGGTGTGGAGGGACTCAGTTCTGCCCTTGGTGAAACACAAACAGCAGAGGGAAGGAGACAAACTAGCAAACAATAAATGACAGTGAAACACAGCACAGACTCTCACTGTTGTCGAAAGACAAATACAACATAATAAAATGTTTCGTTTCTTGTAGTCCCTGCACCTTCAGGTAGCCAGCTTGTTCAAAGATTATCTGTTGGCTCTCTAAGCTACCTACTTGCTCTGCACACTTGCCAGCTAACATGCTAACAGATTTACCACATTATTTTAAACTAGTAACAATGTTTTCTGATAGAATTGGGCTTTGTGACATATTTACAGTACCTTTATGGACAGTGAGCAGAAGCTTCAGAACTTTGGAACTGTATAAAACCCAAAAGAAATTTCTGTTTTCACATAGAAGTATATGCTTCTTTATCTCTGAAAGAGACAAAAATGGTCAAAATGATGCTACCTGACTCTGCTCAAAACAAACATTCAGTTAGTTAAGTATGACTGATATGGTATCCATCCTCCTATTTCCTCTATATGATAAGTACTTTGGGTGTTTTGTTGGCTTTCTGGTTGACAGCAAGTGGAAGATGGGTGACAGAGAAGAGGAGAGAGCAGGATGGAGTAATAGCAAGAACCAGGTGAAAACTGGACTCACGTTTATTGCAGTGGACTTCACAAAGCTTTACATATTACTGTTATCAAATGTATGCTATAAACAATGTTTCCTTTACTCATTATCACATTACATCACATCCATTGTTAAATTTTCTAGCTGTACAAAATATGTTTGTTTGTTAGTGTCAATGTAAAGAGGGAAAAAGAAGGATGCAAAGACAGAGGAAGAGAGCAAGAAATGGAATGAGAGGGCAATCCAGAATTAAATGCTGTGAACATGCTGTATATCTGTGGACTTTCTTGTCTGAATATCTTCATTAACATCTTTCCTACTTAACTACATGTTTGTTTTTATTTTTACAATACAAGACAAAAAGAGAAAAAAGAGATGGTGAAACAGGGAAAGAAGAGTAACAAATGCAAAGACAAAGAAACAGCATATTTGCCACAGAGCCAAAGCAACAGGGTCTCAAGTTGTTGTTTTTTTTTTTTTTCATTTTTGATCTAGGAGATAAGGACACATGTCCTTCACTGTTAAAGCTTCCTCAGTCCCACAGGAGCCTTTTGGCAAGCAAAAAAAGAGCCATTCAACAAAACTGGATCCAGGGTTTACATGTCTTGGAATATTGCCATAAAAATAATAATAATGCTCTCTGCTTTGCTGGGTGTTTGGAGAAACTTGGAGAAACAGCAAGAATTTGTTAATAGTGGAGTCTAGAATTTAAGAGGGGCATCGAGCGCCTTTCAAAAACATTCAACCACCCAGTCAGACAAGGACACTATAGTACACTGGAACAACTACAGAGCAAATCCATCAAAGGCAGATCAAATTCCAGAAAAAATAACAAAGAAGAATACAGTGAAACTTGCCGTGGCAATGATCTGAATGTTGTTGAAGCAAGAAACATCAGTTCAAGATCATGATGAAACAGCTGAAAGCCACATAAAGGCAATTTCCTCAAGCCTTGACACTTTTGAGGCCGTTTGATCCCTATTTGGAGTGATATACAGCTCCACACCCATCAAACCCCATATACCTCGCATTTGCAATTTGGAGAGGGATACTGTTTGCAAGAAATTATTGCAACGATCTACATCTAGATGTTAAAGTCAAAAATGAATGCCTCTGTGGCTGATGAGGGCAGAGATAGAAAGATGGAACAGTTGGCACTCTGTAAGGTATGTTTCTGAAGGTTACAGTAAAGGATATGGTCCTAGGCCTTGCTGAGATGACAAAGAGTGTCTACATTACTTACAGTATGTAGTAAGTAGAAAAAGTAACTGCGCAGTAGAAATGTGTAGTGCTAACTCACCACAGGCAGCAGCCGTGTGGGGCTGTTGGGGGTGTGCAGCACCTTGAAGAGACATTTATTTGCATAAGATGTATTTAAACTAAATTGTATCCTATGTCACACACTCGGAGCAGCTTCTGAGCACACAGATCTTTATTTTGCATGCAGAAAGTTACCATCCTTCATTATCCTCCATATATTTGAAGACAATCAGGAAAGTCAGAAAGTCAGGATTGCAGCCTGGTGAACTTGTGCAGTTACCAAACACATTGCATGCCATCTTTATTCACCGAAAGCTGTACTTGAGAGATTCCTGCTGATCAATATGACAGTGGCATTGAAGGCAAGTGCAATAAAGTTCTTCTCAGTATATATGCTGATGGTTTTCTAGACTCTCATGTCTGTGAAAGCATATTTACACAGATGCCGATATTTGGAGACCATCCATGTTACCAAGCAGTGATATAGTGACACAAATGCAGATGCAGTTGACTCCCATCTCTAAAAAAAAGAATGGTGCCACTGATGCAGATTTTTCATGGTGGGACAAAGGTATAATGTGTGGCTAACAAGTTAGCAAAAGCAGAAGATAAAGCAAATAGATAGATTTACTGTTGAGTTCACTTGTGGGGCAGGCAGTGAAGTCAACAGTTCCTCTGAGTCAGAAGGACTCAGAAGGAAGTTTATTTACTTGTCTGGACAGACTGAGCTTATGAAGTGTTCTTTTCTGGTGTGAATGAAAAATGTCTTAAATGCAACCACAGACCACATTTGTTGGAACTGGCACTGAATTACCATACTGACCTCAGGTCAGAGAAAGTTTTAGTTACCATAAACTATCTTAGGGTACAAGAGAAAGGCTGGTGTTGATCAGGATATGCCAAATGTGTGCAATGTAGTGGATTCTGATGTGTTCTCCCTACAGAAAGCTATTATTCAGATTGCCTTAATCATACCAGTTAGCAGCTGTAGCCATGAGTGAAAGTAGTGCCCTGCTTCAACCCTAAACCTGGCAATGGAAAACCACATTGATAGTTGATTTTTAAGGGCAAAAGCTTTTCTTAACAGATCTCAATTTTTTGTAAAGAATATCTGAACACATTCAAAAATTTTAACTACATTTACAGACAGTCAGACTTGTGTACACTGGCAAATAGGCCGGCACAATTATTCGTTTTGGAACCTCAATGTAGATTCCCCCCTACATATGATTTCATTTCTAAATTACGTCGATTATTTTCCAAGAGCCGGTGGCATGTGTCAGAGTTGTAAACAAGCGCTCCAAAGCTTCTCCCTTATCCTATGACAAAGCGCCATTTGGTCATGCGATCCACGGCACGCAGAATCAAATAGTTGAAGTTGAAGGTTTCTGAGGAGGGACTGCGGCATTGCCGAAATAACGTTTATCGCAAGGAAAACTCAGTGAACAAATGAACGCAAAATGGATGTTGCTGAAAACCCAGGT
>JAQNCA010000006.1:1712533-1732821 GCA_029783725.1 Acanthurus tractus
ATCGCAAGGAAAACTCAGTGAACAAATGAACGCAAAATGGATGTTGCTGAAAACCCAGGTAGTAGTGACAAGAATAAAAAAAAAAATCGTGGTGGAAAATCGTGATATCAATTCAAAGCTTAAAAAAAACGAGATTCATATTTTTTCCTGAACCGTGCAGGCCTACTGGCAAATCAGTTTGTGCTCTATCAAGCTGCGATGCTCTGTGTTGATTCTGAACAGTAAAGAAAGGTTTTTATGCAGTCAAAACTTTGAAAATTAGTCTCCCATCTCTATTTCATGCCATACAGGCCTTACTTTCAGAGTGTTCAGAAAGTGTGACTTGTGCACTTTCTCATATTAAAGTCACACAGCTTTTTTAAGGTTTGTCTTTGGTTTCAGTTGCGTTTTCTTGCCATTTGCATTATGTTTCGTCATTATACCTTGGATAATTTTGGTCATTAAAGCTGATGATTTTTTCTCTAAAGTTTCATTAACTGTGGGTAATCTCTAATAAGATGTATTATTAAAAATGTGTGATCATTTTTAATCACTATTACTTCACACAACAGTAGACCACACAACTTACTGTGCTGTTTTAAAGGCAGCTTTTGCAAACAGCGTACTCTTTTTTTCACCCCTAATTTTTTTCAAAAATGTTTTATGCTATTAAAAAAAATGTTCTCAATGCTGGTGACTCAGTAAAGTATTGCTGCAAACTAAAGCATCATATATAGAAAAATAGGATGTTTTGATTGCTATCCAGTATAATTACTGATTTTTTTTAAGGTGTCAAAATTTTGGCATATGTAAGGGGGTTTGGCATATATAAGGGGGTTTAGTCCCCATGTCAATGGGGACTAAACCCCCTTAAAAGTCTAATCCTAGAATTTACTGTGTTGTTTTTCCCCTATATGGGAACCAAGTCTGTAAAATATTAATTAAGCTGTCGTTGATAGAACAATATGATGATAAAATTGCCCTCATGAAAAAAAAATCTATTGCGTTGTCTTTCCCCCGTATGAGCACTAAGCTTATGAAATATTAATTAAAGTGCAGTTGATAAAACAATATGTTGATAGCACATCTAATGACACATGCTAATTACATATTCCCGGACTTCATTATAAACCCTGCTACAGTTATTCTACGAAATGTCCGTGCTTCATCAGGGAAGCTTCCTAAGGGGCCAGGTGTAATTGTATCATCAATTGCAACAAGTCATCTTATCCACACTTTTGCTGTAGCACATGGGGAACACTTCAAGCTCCACTCTGATAAGAGCAAGCCTCAGCCTGAATGAGGCTATTGAGAGATGCTGATGTAGAACCATTGTGGAAGAGAGTAACCAGACAATGCAGCCTCCTAAAAGGGTTGAGCTTTTTCAGAGGAAAATAAAGGCTCTTGTGGAACATTCACATAAAAATCCTCATCATGACAATTTTGGTGTCAGTCATGAAAAATCTCATTAAATGTTAATTAGCCAAAATTTGTCGAATCCTAAAGAAAACCAATGACTGAATGACTGTATGGGGGTATGTGCTGTAAATATGCGCAAATATCTGAAATATTAATGTGCTGTCATCTCTAGCTTTATAAACATGACGGAAAAACATTTACATGTAGTTATTGAAATGTGTTGCAACAACTGCATTGCCAAGCAAGAAAACCTTTCATTAGGCTTAACAGATTATATTTACAATGCAGCCTTTTTTCCATGATATAATGCTCAGGGAATGGAGTAAAATGTTACTAAAAGAATAATATTCTACCGTTATACTTTAGATTACAGGTCAATCATTCTGTATATCTAGTATGAAGTACAACAGAAGACCTTTAAAACAGACTGATAAAATACCAATCTGAGTTTACTCTCCACGCAAACTGGGAATTTAGAAACATATTGACTTGATTGATCACAGTGACTTGGATCTGTGGTTCAAAATAAGAATTATAAATCATGGTAAACAATATAGGACAGCTGCCGACATTGCTTGGGGGTGAAGCTTTACTGCAATGCTTGTGAATCTTTATTTACAAGTAGAAGCTTAGATGGAAAAATCATGCGGGATGCCATTAAAGGTGTTTCAATATGCTGTTTACCCTATCTCCCCGTTTAATTTAATGTCATTGATTTGTGTTGACTAGGTGCGGTTTATGTACCTTTTCTCTTCTTGTAATTTAACCATGTTTTCATTCCGAGTGATTGGAGCCGTGAAGATGCACACCCAAATTAATCTTGCATTTAAGAGCAGTTCTCTACCCAGACAGAATGTAATTGCTAAGATTTGTCTAGGACCAGTTTCAGTCTGGACCAGTGCAGTCTACCGATAATTTTCATTTGTATCACTCGGGCTGCATGCGTGCGCCCTTGTGCCCCGTTGATTGGATATCTTAATAAAATAAAGTTAATGGATGGCTAGTGATTTATCATTGCCTTCCACTGCCCAGATTTTTAATAAAAATGGAGGAGAAATCTAAGTTTCCATTAAGCTGTCTAATAAACATGGGAAATGTGCAATGTTGAACAAAATTAACCATAATCAGCAAAAGAACATCAAGTTGTAGACTGAAGTACTGACCCCTTGGGGTAAAAAGGGAGTCCAGCAGTTCAAGAGTTGGACAGAGTTTAACCAGACAGCTGGCCTAGTTTTCACTTTTTAACCTTTAACTACTCTGGTACTGTTTATACAGCACAGGGTTATATATATATATATATATATATATAAAATGTTAATAACGCATTAACTCGAACTCCTTTTAACGGCACAAATTTTTCAACGCAAGATTAATGTACGCATGGTCTGTCACTTGCCAGCTCCCGTAGTTTCAAGAAGTGGCGGTAAAATAACGTTTCAAAGCAGAAATGGTTACAAAGCAGAAATGGATGCTGAAAAGATACTTTTAAACGGAACGTTATCTTCAAAGTTTTGCCCGATGGTTCTTTGGACAAAACAAAAGTATTTGTATTAATTGTAAATACAAACTAAGTTACCTCCAGAGCACGTCCAGTCTTAAATACCACATGATGGCCAAGCATACCGCTGTTGCAGAGAGCCCTCCTCCTCCTCACCAAAGACAGACTGTGCTTGTGATTTTTAAGAGACTTTAAAGCAACAATATGCAACTTTTCCACCTCAAATAGTAGTTTCAAAATCATTTTAATGTTAGGGTGCAGTGTAACAGGTAGACTGGGATCTCCATCACTCAGTCCTCCCTTAGCTTGTTACTGCGCTATATAACTTTGAGCCGCGAGCCATAGTTTTGAAACCAAAACTTAACAATGCACGTTACTGTGTCTCATAAAAAAGTAATCTTGGTAAAACTGGGTCATATTTTATAGAGAAAAATGCCCTCTAGTTTTCCCTCTGATGTCCTACGACTGCTCTGCCACAATTCTGTGATTCACAGAGGTTACTGAAAGCAGTGAGGCTTCCTGATGCGTGCTACAGCTACATTATGCAGCATTATAGAAAATTCCTACATAGTGCTAATTTAGAGCTTAAATTTTCTTTCAGCCACTTCTAAAAAGCATTGAAAAAAACAAACAAACCAAAAAATCGTATCTGGGGATGCTGATAATGACTTCTGTTTCCTAGTTTAATAAAGTGGACACAGTCACCAGGAGCTGCCACGATCACACTTCCAGTGTCCCACTGTTAGTATTCTGATGCTTTGCTCAAGGACACAACTGCAGTAACTGTAGATGACAGCAGAGTACTTCTTCATCACCTCCTTCACAGTAATTATTTTGTGTTGGTTTAATGTCATCCTGTGCTGCCAAGTCCTCCCCCCATGCCTGCCATTATGTTCAGGGATGAAATACTTGTTATCATGAGTAATGGGATTGGGAACTCCAGTGACGTATGAATGGGAGCAAAAAGAACTCAGATTTAAGGCTTTATATCACTGAATCTGAGTTTATTAAAATTACTTGATTGATCGTATTCACCATACATAGAATTTTTACAAAAAAGACAACATCTGACTAAAAAATATCAAACAAGATTTGGTACTTGAGTCAATAGTGATATACTTCTTTTGAAAGTCATTATTTTCAAAATGAATAAGGGTTGGTAGATGGTAAAGAGACTAGTTTTCTCTAGAGAGAGGTAGTTAGAGTTGGCCCTGATAATCCTCTCTTAAGAATAGGCTGGTGTATGTAATAGCATGGATAAATGCTCAAATTAAATAACTACAACAACTACATGTTAAATGCATATAATAGCCATCCCATAAAATATGCATGAAGATAAAATACCAAATCTGTCAGTGTTCATGTGCCAAATCTGCTAAAGCCTCCGTTTCAAAGCCTGTCATATATGACCCACCTGTGTTATTCTCTTAGGACTAGATAATGGAGACAAAGTTATATGTAATCCATACTGGGATAATATTCAAATTAGCAATTAACAATCCTGCAGCACATTACATAAAGGTAAAAACATCAACTTTTGTCCTTTCCATTTTCTTTTCATTTAATATGTCGTATGAAGTATGACGTCCATGGTCATATCTAGTACTGTGCAGCATTTGGACCTCTGGATGACCTGTTCATTCTTCTTGGTACTATTTGTGCATTACATGAATAAATGGACTTCCTACAGTTGGGTCTGCTTTGTTGTTCAAACACAAAGAGCTGATTCACAACCTCACAAGGGCCAAAGGCAAACAAACCAAAAGCTTGTTACTTAGCAGCCATCACTCCCACCAAACCATGAATATAAAAAATGGCACACATGCATGTAGAAGGAGATCAATAAGCTTTGCATAGACAGTATGATAATTGAGTGTTTGGCATGTCGGTGGGCTGGCAAACAAAATGACATTCCTTTATTCCCACCCTGTTTGTGACTGTGAATCAGCTGACACACAACTGATGCATGTGTGCCTACTACAATTTTTAAGCAAGAATTTATTAATGTTAGTATTTTTAAAATTAAATCACGTTACGCATTAACTATCTACACATTTTTCATAAAACCCCTTTGACAAAATGATTTAGGTGGCAAAGCATAAAAAGCTGAAATGACTTCTCCAAGTTTTTCATTCAACCTTGATAATATTTGTTCAGAACATTAAGGAAAATGACATCTTCAACAACACAGCCTTGCACCTTAACTAGTAAAACTTGTGATATGATTATGATTATGATAACATTTATGATCATAAGGGCCTATGCACATTTTGAACCTGGGATGTAATTCTTGTTTTTACAGCAAGTGAACCCAATAAACTATACTGCTATACTGCTACTGCTATACTAGGCTTTTCAAAATAACAATTGAAAACAATTGATTTTTCCAGTTCTCCCAGAAGCATCTTTAATGTAATTGCAAAGTGCAATGCATGTTTGTCAACATATTGTAGCTGTTAGTGTCATTGCTTTGCACAAGTCCCAAACGAGTGTGAATTCTATACTAAACTAAACATGTATTTTAGATACAGTGTCAAAAGTACAGCTGTTTTTATTATGGCTTTGGGCCTGAGATGGTAAAAATAGAAAGATAATAAGAGAAAAAAGAAAGAGCTTGGGGGAAAATAAAAATTGCTATTTTATCAGCAGCATAAAAACAAACAATATTTGTCCCTCTGTGGTTTGTAATTGCATAGGTCTTCTATGTTTATATGTTTTGTCTCAATTGCTGAGACACATTTAATGAAAGCAGGATCCACGTGGACTTCATCATCACCTACTTAGCACAGCACCAGTCTTTTCTTGGAAATGTGTTAACACTTTTTCATCGGTTTCACACATTTTTTTAAACCTTTTTACACAAGGAAGACATCTATTAGGAGCTAACAGGACTTAATCACATAATTATGACTCCAGCAAGAGTGTGAAACTTCTTCACAAAACTTTTTCTATCAGCAAACACTCCTTACCCATCTGGCAATTGTATTTATAGTTTAGAAATCATATTGGTTGTGTTGTTTTTGCAGAACAAAGTGTATAAAGCTTGAATTATGTAACTTTTAATGGACAAATATGTTCAAGCAAATAAGAGAGCTGTAATTTTATGCAGATTTACAATATCTGTAATTTGTCATGTAATTATTTTATTAAATAACAAATTTTACTGGACTTATTGTTCATTTTGTGAAAAAATCACAATGCCATTGATGTTTCCTTTAATTACTTGATTTTCTTCCTTTTTCAATTGAGACAACAGAGGCTCTGGAAATAATTAATGTGAGCATTGGAGCATTACATGCAAATTTTAGCAACTCATCTAAGCATACTCAGAGACAGATGAAGCTTAAATGTGTACGTACAAGTAAAAGACTGATTTCATTTGTTCTTAAAACCTGCCAAACAAAACACACATGGGACTAAAACCACAAATCAAAGGCAATCACAAGAGATTCCTCAGTAAAGACTGGACTTATTTCCTGTGCCTGCCAACTTTACCATTGTGGAGACTATTTTCTCTGCTTTACATTACAATACTTACTTTGCATACGGGAATGCAAGAGAAATAATGCCCTTTAAAGAGGTTAGCTTGAATAAAAACAGCTTGAGTTCAAAAGATCACACAAGGAAGAAGATGGTTGTAATAAACAGTCACTGACACGTAAAGCAAGCATTAAGTTGTGACACAAAACAAGAGCTAGATGAGGCACTTGTACATTATATTAATATCACCCTGACTCATAACTACCACACAGCCAAACAGCTTAAACCAAAGCCATTAAAAATCCTTTCCTGAGTTACACAGTGGCTTATTCCTGTAATAATGTGATCTCCTCGGAAATTGTCAGCACTTTTACAGTAAAACTGCATCAGCGGCTTGCTTTTCACTTTCCTCTAAACTAAATTGATCCATTAATGTAACCAATTGTTCAGAGAGTGCACTCATTCATTCCATTGGTCTGCGGCAGTTTCTGTTTCAGGGAGTGAAAAACACAAAGAAATAAACATCACTCTGCACTCTGGGACCTCACTGTCCTCATTCTTGTATTTCCTCTTGCATATCCACATTAAAACTGCCATGCACCCATTTCTATCAAGGGTATCTGGTCAAAACTGAAGGCCTATTACCTTAAATCGGGTCCTGTGAGCTACAAAATGTTTTTCATTGTTGATGCATGGTAATAGATTAAAATAAGGAACATCATTTGAGAGAAATTGTAGAGGCAACTCAGAACAGCTAGCAGCAGGGTTACTTGAGGCCACATTTTAAAGTTGAACAACTCCTACTCTATTAAAGAAGTTCGATGATTGATGCATGAATAATAATAATAGTAACAGAAATCCTAAAGATCAGTGTACAAGTCTGAGAGGTTTCGTTTGATTTCCAGTAAAAGATTTCATTGAGAGGGATCATGATGGTGCACTGGTTAGCACTGCTGTTTCACAGCAAGAATGCTGAGGGTACAGTCAACTACACTCCATTATGTTAAGTGTAGTTGACTGGGTTAGAGTTGAATATCAGTGTTACTGTTATTTGTACCTATATGTTAGCCCTGTGATGAACCAGTGACCTATCTAAGGGAAAGTTAGCTGGGATCTAGCTCCTTGTGCAAAAGATAAGCCCCAAGTATTGAGAGATGAGAAGTGTAATATGAAATGTAAAAACAGTACAAATTGAACATAACTGAACATAATCATGATCAATTTTCATGAAGGAGGCATTGCAATATTGTATTTCATCAACCCCTCAAGAGCTGAAGATGAATTGGCCAAAATATTCCAAGGTGAAACACACTCTTTCCATGGCTATTTCTGTATAGCACAGATACCTGAACACACACACAAACTAAAAATAAAAAGTTCCCCGAAACATGGAAGTTGGCCATCTCTTGGACATCACTTTTAATGAAATGCTTTCTTAGAAGAAAATAAAGGACTATTACAGTCAAGGAGAGGACTGACAATACCTCCTGTGCATATATTGAAATCAAAAGGTGTGCAAAGTTGTGATTATGAGTACGATTTTCACATTTATGAAATAATACTGTTGTGTGAGTAAAACTTGTTTTCTCTCACGTCAAGATTTGCAATGAATTAGATTAATCTGTTATAAAAACAGACCAGCATGCCAGGCATCCAGCTAAAAAAAAGGTGTGAAGTTTAGGCCCTTGACACCTAAGATCAGTTCATTGATCTATTAGGTGAGCTCACTTGAATCATGATGACACAGTTAGTTCTAACAGAAAAGGAGTTCCTGAGAGGACTGTATTAAGAAATGGTGTCATATGGTGTTCTCTCTCTCTTTCCCTCTCTCTCTCTCTCTCTCTCACTCACTCTCTCTTGCTTAATTCATTTTATTCAATTATGTCCTTCTGTCCCTCCCTTTAATTGTTTTTTATTAAATTTAGGGTGTGAACATGCCAAAGGTTTTCAAAATCAAATAATACAGGTAGGTGGCAGACAATAGCAGGTAACTGTGTCTTCTTGTTTGGCCGTACTTAGTGGCATTAAGAGAGTATGAAGAGGGGAGAAAAATGATTTATGTTGATATACTGTCATACAAGCTTTTTTTGTAAGCACTGACCTCTGGCCAAAAAAATTATTGTTTACCAATCATGACAAAAAAACAACTAAAACATTGGGATTATCATTTTAAGCTGACCAAAATTTAGAAACATTTAGAAAAGCCAGCATGCAACTCTGAAACAATCATATGCTCACCTACCAGCATCACTTTACTTTGACTTCACACACACAAAAAATTATTTTGTGAGGTATAGTTGACAAATGTGCTTTTTAAAGCACTTTTCTCCTTATATCCTATTGTTCCGACTTGTCTGACAGTGCTGATATGGAGCTTCCTCACTGTCTTTTAGCTCACGAGCTCGAAGATCTTAGTCTTCATCAAAACAAGCCTGTGGGGTAAGATTTGTTTGTTTGTCATATTAGAGTGTAAGTGATTCATTTATACAGCCATCAGGCATTATTTACATCTGCAGGTGGATCTAACATCAGCATGGTATAGTTTATGGTACAAAAGAATATCAGATATAGCAAAAGTGCTATGAATAATAGTTGAACACAGTACAGAAATACAACCAGAAGTATTCAGATTTATTTTCCTCAGTGCAAGTGGCCATACATACACAGTGAAAATCACCAGGTAAAACTAAGTACAAAGTACAAGGTCATGTATTCATGCTCAAGCAACCCATGGGTGTACTATGAACTAAGAATTTGTAGTTCTTCATACATTACAATATGATAAAAATAACAAAAAAGAAATAAATATCATTATTTATATACATATACACATAAACTAGTATGTTACTGCCAGTATTTGACTGTATATATTTGTTGTTTCTGGATTCATGTTACTACTACAATGACATTTTTATGTTAACGAAGCAGACATTAAGATTGTGCTAACGATACCTCCTTATATGCTGTTCGGTAGCTTAATCTGTATTCTAGATTTCATCTTCAAATGTGTAATTATGTAGAAAGTTACTGTTACCTATAACTGTCAGCATAACTATAGAGTGAAGATTGGTGTTGATTGTTATTTTTCTCTGTTAACAAGGCAAAAACAGACAGCAGTGTTGTGCTGCTGCAGTATCTGGGAAGTTCTTGCACAGAGCAGGGATAAGAGGCACTGCTGCAGAAGATCAAAGCAGGTACCAGTGATCTGCTTGGACTCGCAGGCTCCTGGTGGAAGTGGTGGAGGTGTAATTACCCAAATGAATGCACACTGCTTTTACAATAGCTGCATACAAATGAATACCCTGCACTACATATACTACTACTGTATATGTTATTTCTTTTTGATTGATTGACTGTTTGATGTCTTTATTTCAAACATGTGAGGTATCACCAAACAGAAATTAGATAACGTATTCACAACAAAAAAGGAAAGACAACAAATTCCATCTGCAGACTATATATATATATATATGTGTGTGTGTGTGTCTGTGTGTGTGTGTGTATACATACACATACATAGTTACACATACTGACAGTACATATTGGAATGACTATGTGTAACGTCTTTATTAATTTTCCATCATACGAACTTCTTACGTCACCGTGAAAATGTTTAGAAACATGTATACAAATAAACATTTCACAGTTAAATCAAAAAATATCTAAGCAATATATTGCCCAAAAACTCACAAACGCCAAAAAATAATCTTACCCGGCCCAAGCGATGTTGCAATCAGCCACAACTGCATTGACGGCTTTGTTAACTACCGGATGTATTTTTTTTTCCATTACATGTATATGTACATACACACACACACATATACAGATGTACACACAAACCCATCATTATTCACTATCTATCTGTAAATCCTTGTGAACACCTGTGGTTGTTAAGACCTTTCCTCATCCCTGTGCCTTGTGAAAATCATTTCTTTGTCCATCATTTTGAACTGAGATGATGTTTGGACATTGCTTGAGCTTTTCATTTGGGCTATTCTAGTTTCAACCTACAAATTAAAGTACAAAATTTCTTCACAGGAGTGGGAACACTTCAAATCTTTATATTTAAATTTCCCCTTTAACTACTTAAACTATAACTACCCTCCTTTTTATAAGACATTTTATGAATATTTCCAGAAGCAGTTTTTTCTGAGCTTTCTACATTAGTTGTGCAGTGAGACATTCCACATGATCGATGTATTTTAAGATTTTGAACTTAATAAATGATAAATTAGTGTGGTTACAAAAAATTCAACATTATTAATTGTTCTCTTTTTTGAAGTGTATTTAACAGTCATAGTGTACTGTTATACATGTTTCCCCATATCCCCACACAGTAATTTAAGTCTGGTAATACCAAAGAGCAGAATTAAATGTGGGGTGATTTGTGGTCCAGTGTGTGCTTGGCTTTAGCCGGAACTGAAATACTTTTTGACAGTTTGGACTGTACATATTTTGTGTGAGGTTTCTAGCAAATTGAGCCTTAACTGTCACACAGGAATTTTGTTTCAAATATTCACTCAATAATAATACAATCTATCTTTTACTTGAGTGTTGTATTTTATCTTCAAGATTTGGTTTTTGATTTTTGTTTTGCTTAACTTTATTGATAAATTGTTTTATTCTAATTATCAATTTATTAAATTATACTTTAAACAAAATAAATTATTTTGATCATTTCTTAAGTGATCAAGTCCAAAAGTTGCTGTTCATTCTGACCAGAAACCAAAATGTTGGTAGGGCAACAATGTGTAGTACTTGAGTTGTGCCTTCCTGCATAGCCAACACATACATCCCACTTAAGGCCCATTGTCATCCACAAGCTGCCTGCACTGACAGGCATGAATGCACTGAAAACCTGGTTAGTTAATTAATTGCTTAGGCACAGATAATATAGAAAATATACAAATTTATACATATGTTTAAAACCTTAGTAATGGGTTTGTATAGGGCTCATGCTTCTGTTTTCTCCTTGGATGCTTTTGAGGACATGTGCAATTTGCAGACTGCCAGCTTTCCTTCAGAGAATACTAAGCATAGTCTGATCTGTTTACTAAATGCAAATAATGATTGATTTTATTTTGAAAGGTACATTTTACAGTGTAAATCAATTTGGTTCTGGAGAGCACAGCATCTTGGTACTTCAAGTCAGTGGACATGGTGCCACAGTTACCATTGTGCAATTGCTGGCAACCCTTTTGCGTTGCATCATATATTTCTTGCTATGCATAAAATTGAAGGTTCTTTTGTGAAAACACTTATCTTGGTTTTGATTGATTGCAACACATAAGCAGATAGATTTAATATTGATACAGGACTGTGAGGGAACCTTAAATGTTAACTGTACAGGTGTTAGTCAGTGAAAATCAGACAAATATTAACACAAAGTGTGAAATTCTAGGAGACACCAGAGTATATCGTTATGTGTTTATCTCACTCCCCATATTGTCAATATTAATAATTTGACAATAACATATTTTCCCCCCTCACTATGGTGGGGAGTGCAAATTCTAGTACAGCTGGTTGCTCCTTCACACTTGGGACCTTTTTAAATATTTAAAATCTTTTTCTTTTTTTTTTGGCATTATTGCAGAAACACATATACCCTTTGAGAATAAATCACCCGTCAGCACTGAAAAAGGAAGAGCAGGGTCTGGATTAAGAAAAGCACATTTGTAGATTTTTAAAGAGCAAGAAGAGTCATTGGCACAGCTGGGATTTAAGACTACTCCTGTCTGATGTACAGAAATACAAAGCATGGATAAAATGTATTCTTGCAGGTGGAGCAATAGAAAATCAAAGGCTGTTGTGCCATACCTGTCCTTAAAAAATATGCAAATACCAGTAACTGTATATATTGTACTCTTATTTTTAATATTTTCTTTTAATCTATTTTTTCTTTTTTCTTTTTTATAGATTTTATGTGTGTAGCATAAAGAAAACTTTCACTGTTGGTGCTTCACAAAGTTGTAAGACATGATATTTTCATAGCGTTCAACCAGTCCTACAACTACAACATGATAAAACTTCTGTAATTCAGTTAAGGCTTTGGGTTTAAGTGTGCAGCTCCAGTTTTTTAGTCGCCTCATCTGCTTACCTTGATCAAAATTGTTGGTGGGTCTGTGGTTAGCAGGTAGCAGGTGGGCATTAAGCACCTTTATTTTTTTTGTGAAAATAAAAATCCCAAATTTGTATAACAGCTTTTTTTCCAAAGAGGAACATGTGGCCTTGTCTCTTAAATGTAGAGTTTTTCAACAGCTAACCCAAAGGTGACTGGCTCTACCTTTGTGGGAAAGAGTGTGAAGGGTATTTTAGCCCTCTGCTAACCACAACTAAAGAACATACCCCTTAATATTAAAAAAAATAAATTAAAAAAAGGGAAAAAAATAATTAAAACTTACTGCCAATATATATACTGTATGGATTTTTTGTTGATTATCTTTTTTTTTCTGTCTTTAATATTTTTCAACAAAACCTGGGAACTGAGAGAAAGTAAAATGCTTTTAGGTCACACACTGCAGGTCCTTGGTTCTCCAACTGGACTGACATCCGCAACATCACTGTCAGGTTAGTACTGGGATAAACAGATGGCTTTAGGAGTTGCTCTGAGGGTCTGAAATATAGGCAGATGGGTTTATACAAAAGTGTACTGAAAGCTTGGTGTGCTTCACACAGGCGCTCAAGTGTAACTTGCACCTCTGTGTATGGTACCAAGGGAGGTGATGAAGCATTGGTATCTGACGACCTGGGAGAGAGAAATGGTTGTCCCCATCCCATTTGTATTATCCTCCTCGATCCTGATGCCTGGATTATAATGGAATCTATGCTTGCAGTGTGATGAGTCTAAAATCTCATGATATGGGTTAATACTCAGCTCTGCTTGACTGGTGGTTATCCTTTATTCTCATGTAAACAGATGTCTCAGTCAAATCATTTTTTTCCTTCCCATTGTAATTTGATATTCCTGTGCACTGCCTCCTCTCAGCTGCACACTGCAATACAGGTCTGAATAGACAGGGACAAAAAACAAGATTTAAAAACTGCCTCTTTAATACAAGAATCTCCACAAATGAAAGTGCTCAGCTCTGGGGTCTTGAAATAAGCTGCCTATGTTGATCCTCTGGTTCTCCTATCAGGTTGTACAGCTCTCCTACCTAGGTCTATTTAGTATCTAGAGTATCACATCAAAATGTCTCTGCATCGTTTGGTCTACAGCTACTGTTTAATCCCCCAAATCAAGCACTGTTTTTGTCAACAGAAAGCATTCTTGCAACTAACAGGTGAATGGACTCAAAAATGGGCGATGTACCTCTAACAAAACTGTCCTTTCAGAGTTGGCTAACATAGGCTCCAAGTAAGAACAGTGCAGCTGCAGTTTACTGATCACAGCTGTAGAGGTGCAGAAATAGGCCCATTTGAACAACTTAATTGCAATAAGCTGTTTTTTTTCATTGCATGCTAATGGGTTAAACAGTCCAGGATGTATCCACAAACAAATATCCATACAATTCACTCTTCATTTGTTTGAACATTGTACTTCACACAATGTGAGAAATGTGACATTTAACTAGTCGTAGACCCCCGTTTTTGTATATTTTGTGAGAAAAACCAAAGTACGACCACATGAAACTAATCTTCAAAGAATCCAGACAATACTAACACAACAAACGATTTCATACTGTTAACAAAACACACATATACAGATTGTTATGGTCACAAAGCAATCTGCTTTTTTTATAAATTTATTGGAGGATTTATATAACTGACATTGATTTGCATATATGTAGGTTTGTGAATACTGAGACTACCTCAGAGTAGCATAAGAAATCAATGTATTAATGAATAAACATGTTTACATATTATGTTGTGAAACTGCAGTATGAAGAATCCTGAATAATGCTTGGAATGTTTACATATTTCAAAAAACATTTTTGATAATGGACCTTTGCATCTTCAAAAAGCATATAAAGTGTACTGTGCTTGCTCTTGCTCATTTGTAATGTAATTAAGGTTTAAATTTTTCAGTAAGTAAATGTCTCAGAAACCTGATGAAGTGCAACAGGTTGGCCAGAAACAATGCATTTCACCATGACACGTTGCAAAGCAAGCAGAGAGTGTGGTTCTTCCTGTTTGACCCTCTTGTCGACAGGCAGATGGCCCCCAGCCCCAGCTCAAGACGTGAAAAAATCTCACATTCAATGATCCTTGATCCCAGACATGTTGAGTATGTATGACACATGAAAAGGCAGGACCTGATTTCTGGAAATGAGAGACAATTCATAACTGGATTTTCAAAAAAAAATTTTTAGGGCAAACAGAAGGAGGGACCTCATCAAGGAGGATAAAAGAAAGAAATGCAGAAATTAAGAGATGTAGTTTAAGCGTGAATTCACAACAAGACTAAAGCCAAACTGGTGGCACCACAATCATAATACACTATACAGGCTTGGGGATATTAACCAAAGTACTTGGCAGGCTAAGATTAAACATGCTGGTGTATGTCTGCTCTTTTAGAGTGACGCAGATAGAAAGGTCCGCAATATGCCTTTGAAGGATACATACAGTGTCAAACTGACTCAGCAGAAAAAACAGGTTAACATCAAGAAGATTACGATGGATGTTAAAACTTACAGATCACTGTGCAGCTGTCTGAGCTTGCGTTTTGCTTTGTATGTAAAACAACAAAGTGCTCACTTATCATTTAAGAAGTTCAACTTGGGAAGAAGACGTCAACACAGTTTCATTTAGAGCCTTTCCAGCATATGATTGTAGTTTTGGAAAGAGAGGGAAGCCTAATAGTGACACTCAGTGACACTCAAGCTCAGGTACTGCTTAAGCCACTGGAGCATTCCTCTCCTAGGACAATTTCCTTCAAGGATGATATGCTGCATACTTCTATCTCAGCTACAAGGCTGATGAAGTTATGTGCCCTGTTGGCTCACTTTAGCTACACGCTACTTTATGGGTAACATGAGGGGATCACACACAGACCTATCCCTTCTTCGTTCTATAGATCATAACAAGCTCTTTCAGGCCAAGAGAAATGCATTTGGATGTGATTTTTCCACCTCTCCACATGAGAACAAAAAGGGTAAATTGCACAGATTCAGGCTGTGATTTTTTACGTAACTGCGTTCAGTGTGGTTTCTTGATAACATGGCTGGAAGAGCCCTGTGCAAGAAAGGTCTTGCAGTTGGGCCTTTACATCCCAAGCCTACAGGTGGCCATAGAGATCCTTCCTCCCTCCACAGACCTGCTCAGTGTGGAGGACACATGTACTTAACATTTTGGTGTAAGCTCTGCCCAGTCATGGGTTTGTATCTTTTGGACATGTAAAGTTAATTTCAGAGTCCATGCTTGCTGGGTCGACACTGGACTGGTGAAAAGGTAGATCAGAGTGTTTGTTGTCTGAAAACCCTCCCTGGGATTGCCTAATGCAGCTTTGATCTGTAAATCCAGAGTACTTGATCACTCATACCTTTATATTCCAGTGCATCTGCATGAGGACAACAGCTATGTGCAGCTGCAGCTGTGAGGACAACTTTAGTATGGTTTGTGTTTTGTCATGTCTTACTTTTATTTATTAGTCTTTTGCCTCCTATTCTGTTCCAGACAGCATGGATAACAGCCCATGATACTCCTAATTTTGTATAATGGTGGAGAAGCCCAAAACCGCACATATAAATCAGAATGGTGATAAAAGGTTGCAGCATTTTAAGATCTGCAAAAGCTCCACTTATTATTTCATATTAGTACAGACAGACTTAACCATATTATATAGGAACAGGCTAAACTGACAGTGTCTCAGTCTTCTAGTCCCTCGGTGTGGTGTCTGTCAGCAGTGTCATAGAGTAAAAATATTTAAATATAGGATTTTGCAGCTGTCACATACTTGTTTTAGCTCTGATGGCTGCAGTCATCCTGCTGTCAAACTTTGATATTGGAGTACTCCCACATATCATGCCTAACATTTTGTGTAATATCAGCAGAATATGTGAACTTTCACTGCATTGTGCTTTACTTGCCTGAATCTAACCTATTGCATTCCATCAAAACTAATGTATCCATTCCCTGGTTCAGCCCCCAGTGAATTACAGTGGGCCGTTATGTCAGCCGCTGTGTTGAAACACATGGCTGACTCCTGATGACATTAGAGACATATTTGTGGAGTCGATATAGGGCTGCCTCTACAGGTATGTCTTCTATTTTACACTGAGTGACAGCGAGGGGATAGAAGTATGCTAATGTGACATTATCCAGGGTGTACTCTCTCTCAACACACCCACACACACACACACACACGCACACACACGCATACACATCCAGATTAGGGTAGAGAAACTGCTACTGATTAATCAACACTGCTCTTTTGCAACAAGCATAAAAGCTCCTGTGTAAATGAGCAAGTTATTTTGGTAAGTCTGAGGCATTTGCGTGACACACTGCACACCTTCTCTAAGCAAAAATCATCTGTATCATCTGTCATTGTGTCAGCTTTGTAAATGCCATTGGTTTGGCTAATATTCCTTGAGGATCAACCACTTTTTATTTCTGTGTGAGCGACTCAACTAAAAGACAAACTAGGCTTCTGCTGTTTTGCCACTGAGAGAACTGCTCAGTATTCATGTCTTTTTTTGACATCTTGCAGCCAATTTCACTCTTAGATCTTGTCTGCTTCAGAGTAGTGAGCACCTGTGTAGCACCACTGCGCTAAATGGAGTGCCTGATACAGGTGAAGTGCAGTCACCTCTCTTGTAGACACCTTTACATCCATTTGTAGAAGCATGTGTGTTTTTGTTAGTATATTTGTATCTGTGTATACGTGGGTTCACATCTGATCAAGGCTCACGGCAGATGATTAACCTCGTCTGGTAATTTGGCAAAGAAATCCACTCAATTAGCTTCTTCCCATTACGCCAAAGAACCAATTCAGCAGCCTTGCACATTAGCATAATGGCCCTGCCAATGGAGCGTACTGTGTTAGAATAGGAAGATTATCTTTGTGATGTGTGCTTCTTATTTTTTTTACAGCATTGTTTGATATATATATATATTTATATATATATTTATATTTGAATCTACACTAAATCAGCATTGGAGGATTTTAGGGCAAGACCCCCAGACACAACATTTATCGCTCTAGTAGGAACAATAGAGCAATGGGTTACAATGCTTCCTTTGTGCAGTGCAGCAGAGGCTTCTGACTCATGGCTCAATCATATTCTGATGCCGATATAAAGCAAAACAAAGTGCCCTTATTATATGTCCAGAAGCAGAGCCAACACAGCCTCTTTGAAAGAGGAGGTCACAATGCCTGAGAGGGAACAGAATCCCAATGAACTGCACGGAGTTAGTAAAGAATAAAATGATGAAGTTCCTCTCTTTATCTCTGTTATTTTAATCTTCCCTAGCTTTGATGTCTTAAATGTTCAATAGTCTATGGTAATTTAATATATATTGTGTATGGTATTTTTAGATTCTCAGCCTGACAACACTGACACCATCTATTGATGTTACAGTCATAATAGCTACAAAGACTTCGGCCTAAAACGGAGAAATGAAATGAATGAAAACAACAGCAGTGATTTTTTGATGGTTTTTAAATGATTATGTTCCATTAAGTCCATCTTGACCACAGTTTCGAAACCGACCTGTGCCTGAGTTTGACTGCCAGTTTATCAAACAGTGAGATGTAATAGCAGATGTTGTAAAAGAGCACGAGGGCCCACAAGAGAATCATCATCAAAAAACGATCAATTTCATTTCTCAAAACCTTCTAAAGTCTGCAGCCATGACTACATATCACTGCAAGCGCAGTGGTACAACCTATTTTGTTATGCCTGGAAAAAACAGTGGCACGCACTGAATTTATGGAAACATAAGAATTGAAAGCTTAATTAAAGGATTATAAACATAAATAACAAAGTGACTATCATGGACACTGTAATTACATGTCTTACAAGTAGACAAAGAAGATTTGTTCATAAATTTAGGAATCTTTAATTTAAAAAAAAATTACATGCTTTGCTTTGTTTCATTCATTTTGAAGATGTTTACTGTTACAGTTTAGTGACAAAGGAGTCAATACTTTCTCACCAACTGAAAGTATATTTTTTATTACCCAAGTAAACAGAAGGGGAAATTGTACTGCCTAATATGAAAGAAAGTGTCCTCATAGATGTGACCCTTTATTTATCAGATTTCACTATGATTGTAGCTAACGCAAAAACAAATTTGATAGACACTGTTAGATCAAATGCTCTTAAATACCCTGAGATCGTACCATTTTAGTAAAAGAGGCCTCTGTGACAGATGACCTAATTTACAGCATCATTGCCATATTCAGTGAATGGCTTATGAACACAGTAACCAAGCAAGTCATAGCACATCATACTTGTAAACAAATATAAATGCCAGCAGCAAATAAAGGTCAATTAAAGAACTTATAAATGAAATTAGTGGAATCCACTAATATTAAGCCAATGTATCATATCACTATTTGTCTGTCACATTAGACTGTGTTATTGAGGGTGCGCACATGGTTTGGGATATTAAATCTAGGTCTCTCTAGAATAAGAGCATAAAGAAAAGTCTAACAGTGCATGAAATGTCATCTGGATTTCTTAATTGCATCATGCTGAAGCCAAGGTCTGTAATTAAAAACTCTAGGTTTTCAGAAAAGTACTGTATTATGCCAGGTGGTAGCACAGCCAGGGCTAGATGGAGTGATACAGAAATGTTCTTGGGGATGATGGCTCATTAGATAACTAATATGATATTTATTGCTCACTAGATTGTTTTAATTATGAATTACCCACCACCAATAATAATTATTTTGTTCTAAATGAAGAAGTAATATGAAAACAATCACACACACAAACACACACAGACACAAATGTATTCATACAGATAGTTGTGTGCACATTGGCAAAACAGCTTGAGCTCTCTCTCTTCTCTTGTAGATAGCATTTCGTGAGTAACACCACAGACCCTTTCTAAAAAACAACAATAACACCTTTTGCTTCCATTATAACTACACATCTAGATAAATACATTTGAAGTAGAAGTCTCATTCTGTGATTTATCTCAACTCAAATCAGAAAATGTTCATTGAATGAAAAAAAAAAAGTTGGAAGTACATGCATTGACTGTAATTAATTTGGTGGAAAATAATGACCTGCCTACAAAAAGCTATTCCTCTGTTAGCCATGAGCATGGCCAGTTCAGACTGGTCATGCCGTTCAGTGGGAGAGTCATTGTGTGTCTGTATCGGTGCTCAGATATTAATGTCTAAGGACTGGGGAGATTTGTCTACCCCGTGCCCTCACAAGACACAATCCAATCCTTCATTAATTGCACTGATTGGTAGTTTATAGTCAATCTGAACTCAATTAGGCTGGATGACATGTAGCCAGATGAAGTAAAACACAAGAGCAGAGACTTCACCTCAGAGCCAGTAGCTGGATCAGACTAAGAGATGACTGTCTCAATGCGGTGTAGACACACACTGTGAGTGGTTGCCAATTAAAGTGAGGCAGTCAGAGGGCTACAAAGGGAGGGAGTCTGCTCGTAATGAAAAGGTGACAGCATAATAGTGGGAAGTTATGGTGATAATTTGTGCATGACAAAATATTTTTGTCCTTACTACTTTTCTGCTCATCATGATAACATTTTCATGTTGTAGGTCAAGATTTGAGAAGAAAATTACACAAACTATGTCAAACACGTCATTTTTTTATTCATCACTCTGTTCCAAAGATTAGCTCACTAACTTGAAAGCAGGAGCAGTAGCATTGTTCATTGCAGGTTTATGTGCACAACATTTAAATTTTGCCCCTCCTCCAAAAGTTATGTTAGCTATCATCAGCCATATACATCCTTACACTGATGTAAAAGCCTGTGACCGAATGCA
>JAQNCA010000006.1:1755714-1781408 GCA_029783725.1 Acanthurus tractus
TGT
This sequence comes from Acanthurus tractus, assembly GCA_029783725.1. Lineage (NCBI taxonomy): Eukaryota > Metazoa > Chordata > Actinopteri > Acanthuriformes > Acanthuridae > Acanthurus > Acanthurus tractus. The sequence goes on from JAQNCA010000006.1 coordinate 1,755,718, forward strand.
GTATCCACAAAATGAAGAGCTTTATGCACTATTGTAAAGTGTCCTGAGATAACACCTGTTATGAATTGGCGCTACACAAATAAAGATTGATTGATTGATTGATTGAGGAATAACAAAAGAAATAACAAAAGCTTCATTAATGGTGCTTTATTTGTAACTGTAAATATGAAAAAATGGGGGTTTTAAGGTGAATTACATGTGCACCAAACTCAACAACTTCAGTAACAATAAGACCCCCTGATCTTTATCACTGTAAGTTTTGCCCGACTGCTATTCATCTAAAAGTACTCTATTGGTTCATTTTACATTTCTGTTCATATCCAAATCAAATACAGACGTTAATAAGTCATATTTATTAGTGTTTTTATGTGTATCCTTTCACTTTTCCCACTGCCCCACTTTTATGCTAAGCTTAGCTGAATAAATCTCAATCTTTGATCTTCTCTTTAAAGTAACACTTGTACATATTTTTTTCCCTATATAAAAAAAATCTTTGAATTTCCTCGATCAAAAGTTATTTTTGAACACTTTTTCAAGAATAAAGCAGGATTTCTCCCAAACTGACATCTTAACTGAGAGCACATTTTTCAGACTACTGTTTACATTTAAGGACCAAAATGAAGTGAAAATTAACAGCTTTTGTGCAGAGTGAGAAACATGGTGTTGCAAGCTGAAGGCTTTGAAAACATTCCTCTTGGACTCAATTCAGAGCTTCAGTGTTGTACCACCTTTTCAGTTGACTGACTCTGCAGTATGGTCAACCTCAGGTCCTGTCCCAGCTTTGTATCCACATCATTAAAACTGATACTGAGTGGCCATAACAGCTGGCCAAAGAAAAGCAATCAAAGTTAGTGGAGCAAGAAAGGCCTTTAAAAAGCCTCACATTTTGTACTATGCTCTAAAGAATTAATGCATAGAGTGGGAGTGTGATTCATTTTCAATCTTCAGGCTCTCTGTTTGGACGACAACAAAAGAGACTATATAAATGACAGTTTGCAAGTTGTTTGCCATTCCATGCACTCTTGCCAGCAAAATATCACACCTCTTACTCTGTAACAAATGTAAAAGCAGTGGCAAGATGAAAGCCTTAAGAAAATAAAAGTCTGTGTGAGGCTTCTGCTTTTATTCCTGATGATTGCAGCTTTGACCCGTGCTCATTTCCTGCTGACAGCCACCATATTCAAACTTCACTGTTACTGATATTAGAACCACCTCTTTTGAAGGCAGGCTTACCCTGATGATTCAATTAAAATAAAGGCTCAAAGAGAAGCATGAGCTGACCAAATCCAATGAATTTTTAAGACTGAGCTCTGAGTGACAATGTTGTGTGAACAAGTTTTTTTTATACGTGGCATGAGTCCAGAATCCAGAGATTGATCAATAATTAAACAGATCTGAAATCCCTTACTAATTGCATTTTATTGAAATATCCCAAACCTTGTAATTATCTTACAAGATATTTGCCAAAAAACATCTTGTTGAAATTGAAAAGCACAGATGAATTATTACACAGGTCTAATTACCAGCCTTTTTTGAAGAACTGCTTTTAATTTATCATGACTCTGTGATTGAAAGAAAAAAGGAAGTATATTACATGACAGAAAGAACCGATTGCAGGCAGTCAGAGAAGTGTAAGAAGCAATTTTCACTGTTTACCCAATATGTGCTCAGTCTGGAGAGTTAAGCCTTTGAAGGTTAGGGATCAGACCAGATGAGACCAGAGTTAAAAACAGCTGGATTCGACTTTTAGCAGAGAACAAGCCGCTGCCTTATTAGGGACTGAAGGTCTAGGTAATCTCATAGAAAACTGAAGTTTTTGTGTCGTGCAACCCTTAAAATTGCAAACAGACTGGTGAGATGTTAAATTTGAACTAATTTCATGCTGTCTAACAGTGACGTTGCCTGCCAAGGTCATATCTAAGACTGAAGGGCTACAGGCTTTGCATGTTTTCACAAAAAATCAGGTTTACACCACCACCTGTGTTGTTGAAGTCTGCACTGGTCAACTGTCCATCATATCCATCTCAAGAAATAATTGACCTTTGTGGTAGCTGATCTTAGCTAAGCAATGAATGATAACTCAATTTCCCCTTTAAAGGGGCACAAACATCATGACAGGATTGTGACCTTCAAGCGGGTAAGATAATGCTGAATTTTTCAAAAACCTCTTCAATTATTCATGACACTTTGCTCTCAAACATTTCCTTCACCAGCTTTCTTTTCATATTTTCTACTCTGTTAGTGCTAGGTAGTTAAGCTCATTGGAAGCCCCTTTTGTGAAGTTGTTGTATTATTCATCAGAGGATGTCCCCATCCACATTGTAATGCCGCTGAACGTAGCCCCAATGCAATTACATGACAAATATCTTAAAATGTACTCAGTAGCTTAGACTGCATTCTAAGATGTGTGCATGTACACTTTCCCTGACACACATAATCATCTGAATACTAATTATTATGCATGTACTACACACACGTGCTATATCCCATCCATCAGGGCAAAAAGAAGAGCTATTATGCTTTGACAGCCCTTGTGAAACTGAAGAGAGTGTGGCTATACAAAGTAACACATGCATACACACATTTTTTCATCTTCAGTACACAAGTGCTACACTGTCATAGTCACATCGCAGGTGCCACCTCCTCAGTTTTCTCTGCTGTTTTTTCATTTCAAGCTTACCTTGAGCTTTGGGAAATTCATTGTCATTCTTGAGGAGATAGAAAGCCATCACAGACAAGCAATATCCTCATTTCTTTTAAGCTGTCACCATATTTGATGGTAAGCTGTCATTGCTTTGGTGTTTCTGTATTGCACTTTCAAGAGCTCACGCAGCATTCGAACAATGCCTCCAATGATGAAACATTATATATATTTTTGAGTGCACTGTTGAAACATCTGTTGAGACATTTTCTGTTTTCTAAAAACACCTGTCTATTCAGTCCTTGTACTTGTTCCTACACAAACTACACAATGATTTAAAACTAATCAGAAACAAGACAACATAACCATCTATGTATCTGACAACAGATCACGCACTTATTATCAATGTGATTTGTGAGTATGAACAAATCTGTATACCCTGGGGTGAACATTGTTGATTTTTTTTTTTCACTATTGTAAGACATCTTTGCTTAACAAGACATGGATTCCATCCCATGTCCCCTTCAGTAGCCCACTTGGCAGTTTTCTTTTTTGTATACTGTAAGAAAACAACTCATGACTTGACACTGGATGGCTTTACTGCATGGAGAATCCTTAAAACCCTATACTTCACAGCAATAAAATAAAATACAGCCAACCATTAAATCATAAAATTCTGAAAAGGTTGCAAAACCAAGGTCAGGACACAGTTTTATTTTACAGTACTTGGTACTCTCCCTGCTATCTCTTTCAGCACTTTTCTATCCTCTAAAATACTCATATGTCTTTCATTATACTCCTGTTAACCTACTCTTTTTTTTTTACTAAAAACTAAATGTATGCTACCAGTCAAAAGTTTGGATGCAACTTCTCATTCAATGTTTTTCCTTTATTTTCATGACTATTTACATTGTAGATTCTCACGGATGCATCAAAACTATGAATGAACAAATATGTTATGTAGTAAAGAAAAAAGTGTGAAATAATTCAAAACATGTTTTGTATTTTAGATTCTTCAAAATAGCCACCCTTTGCTGTAGTAGGCTGAGGTAGTCACCTGAAATGGTTTTCCAACAGTCTTGAAGGAGTTCCCAGAGATGCTGAGTACTTGTTGGCCATTTTGCCTTCACTCCGCGGTCTATCTCATCCCAAACCATCTCGATTGGGTTTAGGTCAGGAGACTGTGGAGGCCAGGTCATCTGGTGCGGCACTCCATCTCTCCTTTTTGGTCAAACAGCCCTCACACAGCCTGGAGTTGTGTTTGGGGTCATTGTGCTGTTGAAAAATAAATGATGGTCCAACCAAACGCAATCCGGATGGGATGGCATGTCACTGCAGGATGCTGTGGTAGCCATGCTGGTTCAGTGTGCCTTCAATTTTGAATAAATCCCCAACAGTGTCACCTGCAAAGCACCCCCACACCATCACACCTCCTCCTCCATGCTTCACTGTGGGAAGCACCATCCGTTCACCTTTTCTGCGTCGCACAAAGAAACAGCAGGTCGAACCAAAGATCTCAAATTTGAACTCATCAAATCAAAGCACAGATTTCCACTGGTCTAATGTCCATTTCTTGTGTTTCTTGGCCCAAACAAATCTCTTCTGCTTGTTGCTTTTCCTTAGTAGGGGTTTTCTAGCAGCTACTTGACCATAAAGGCCTGATTCGTGCAGTCTCCAGACTGGCCTCCAGTTCTTTAAGTGATGATTGGCTGTTATTTCTCTTTGCTTAGCTGAGTGGTTCTTGCTATAATATGAATTCTAACAGTTGTCAAATAGGGCTGTCAGCTGTGTACCAACCTGACTTCTACACAACACAACTGATGGCCCCGACCCCATTAAGAAGGCAAGAAATTCCACAAATGAACCATGACAAGGCACACCTATGAAGTGAAAACAATTTCAGGTGACTGCCTCATGAAGCTCATTGAGAGAAGGCCTAAGGTTTGTAGCGCTGTCAACAAAGCAAAGGGTGGCTACTTTGAGGAATCTAAAATATAAACATATAACACTTTTCTCTTTGCTATTAATCCCATATTTCTTGCTTCACATATTCGATGTCTTCAGTATGTATCTACAATGTAGAAAGTAGTAAAAATAAAGAAAAAACATTTAATGAGAAGGTGTGACCAAACTTTTGACTGGTAATGTATTTGTAAGTAGTATACTTTAACAGCTTTAATCCAAACTGAAATACATATTTCTTTCGCTTTTGAACGTAATCTTTTTTTATATATATTTTGCTGCCATATCAACTTTCCATGTACTACAATATAAAATGCGTTAGTAAGTCATTCTCTTCCTTGACAACCAACATAATATCATCAGCATACAACAAAATGCTAAAATTTATTTTCTTAATCAATGTACCGAGATAGATCTGTTTGATTTTGCATTAAATCATTTACATAAAGGGCAATTGAAGTACAGTGAACCCTCGCTATAACGCGATTCACCTTTCGCGGCTTCGCGGATTTTTTTAGTGCAATTTTGCATGCTATTTTTTACAGCGCATGAACACGCATTGTGTTCCGCGTCTTGAGGTTTGAACTTTGAGAGTGTTTAAATAAGAGAGAAATGTGAGAAAATGTTAATGTCTGTCTGAGAAAAGTGTATAAAGTGTGTGGTGGGGGGTTTTACAGCCTTAAAACATATATAATAATTGTAAAAAAAAAAGCTGACTACTTCGCGGATTTCGCCTATCGCGGGTTCTTTTTGGAACTTAACCCCCGCGATAAACGAGGGTTCACTGTATACGAATATAGGCAACCTGGCAGCTAAAAATTTATTTGACTATACCAATGGGGATGTAGCTTCGGAGTTAATCCCGACTCCTTCAGTCTGCAGCTTAGGTGTCGCTGGGCGGGATACTAAACCTTTAACTACTCCAAATGCTTGTTCCACTAGTGTATGTATGAGTGTGTTTGAGTTCCTGATGGTTGTCACTGTGTTGAGAAGCAACCTACCATCAGTGTGTGAATTAATGAATGGTGACTTGTATTATAAATGCTTTGGTCAGTCCAAAGAGTAGAGATGTGATGTATAAATTTGTGTCTGTTTCTTAATGTATATTCATTGACATTCCAGTGAACTAACTGAAACTGCTCAGTACTTAACAGGCATTTCGTCCTCATACAGGCTGGTTCCCTGCTGTGGGGGTTGGTTGGTTGGGAGATTGTTTGCCCAACCAACCAACCAACCATTCCCAGCCTAATAGAAATCCTTCATGGTTGAAGTTTCTCTAGCCATCTTGAAGTTATAATCCAAAAGCCATTTGCTCTGTATACAGTGTTATACTACTCCTCCATATAAGCTGTTGGTCTTGAGCTTCAAGTTCTTCCAGAGTACTGGGACTTTCTTCTTGACTAAGGGACGCTCCACTTTCATGCCTCGGATAGTGTCTGAATTCAATTCACAGAAACTCAACCTGAATCACAGTAGAAGCTGTCATGCAACAAGTTTTGCTCTCTAGCCACCAAATGCTTATTGTTTGCTTGTATTTTGAGATTTTAACTGCTGTGCAACAGCAGCTGAGAACAACTGAATGGGAGATTCTTACAAATGCCATCCTCAACAGCTTGGCAATTTTTTTTTCTTTGATTTGTTTACATACAATCAGAAATAAAATGTGTCTTTTATTAAGCTCATTTACTAGGACAGTGTTTGATCAGAAAAAGAAATAGGATTCATGTTTCCCTCTACAAAGGCATTCTGCTTTTGCTTTACTGTAAGCAGAATATGCATCATGTACATGTAGAAAAGTTATCAGTGTAGGAAAGGCGGATCTGATTCTCTAATACTGCTGTCCCAGAACACCTTTTCTTATATAGGCACATTAATTTCAGACCACAGATTTTTCAGAGCACAAAGCCCTTTCTCTGAGGCTGTTTTGAAGCAGCCTGTATTTGCCTGAGCTACTGACTGACTTAACCCAGTAGATCCTTGTCTCAATACTCCTGATGAACTAGATCAAACAAGTAAATATTCCCATTCCTGGCCTCTTTCTCTCCCCTCTAAACTAAGCTTTCTGGCATCAGTCAACCCTGGGTCCTTCGGCATCTAACGCCTGACATAATAAGCTTCATTGCTGGTATGGTTTCTGTGATCATGACAATGGTAATGCCGGTGGTAATATGGTTTTATGAGGCCTCTCATCCTCCCATCTGCTCTGCTCCCCTTCTCAGCTCCGGCTGCCCAGGACTCCATCTGAACTCCCTCCCTCCGCCATCTGGCCTCTTCTGCTAATCCCTTCTTCATGCCTTGTCCTTGTTCCCTGTTACCCCCAGTTTCATAAAAAAAAGTTATGACTTGTCTTTAAAGAGAATCTGTTAAGAAGAATGAAAGGCCACACAATAAACTGCAATCTTGGCTGTCTCAGAATCTGAAAAAATAAATAATAAAATCATGAAAAAAAAAAAAAAAATTCATCAATTAAAAATACTTGACCAAACTATTTTACCAAGGTCATTGAGAAAAATCATAACACCAGGGTACTTCCTATTTTTTTAATGTGCACAAACAGTTATCGTTCTGAGTTATTTCCCTGTATTCTTTCTATCATATGACCAACATCATTATAAATACAATGCCCACATCCTGTTTACTTTATATACGACCCACTTGCTTTAAAAAAAAAACAAACTTATAATTGTAAAAAACCACAGACTCTATTCCTCAAAGTGCCCAATAGTCTTCTTATAGCTGCCAGTTTTGGCCTCTAATCAATTTATACCCCTTCAGATTTCACAGCTACTTTTGATAATATAGATCATTCAAATTTAATCAAAAATCTAAAATAATAGGTCGGAATTATTCTTATCTCCAAAATTACATTTACAATGGCAGTAGCTGGACAGAACTTTTGCTTTTTGTAGAGTACCTCAAGGGTCATTCCTTGTCCTCCTACTTTTTTTTATTCACCACTGGGTCATAAAATTAAGAGACACACAGCTCTATTTCCACCCCAACAGCACAAACCAATTAAACATCCTCAAGTCACACACCTAAGTGAAGAACAAATCTTCTATTTTCTGATTTATTTATTTTTTTTCAGTTATCCAATATTCAGTTGCTTAGTAATACAGTAATATATACATACATACATTAGACTCCTGCTTGTCACACCTCTGATGCATGATTAAACGCAAGCTTTTGAAATCACCTGATCCTTAACACTTGTTGGTTTAGGTACAGAGACCTAGCTGATATTTTCCCATGCAGTGCTGGAAAGAATCATAAGATATGGCATGGCTTTATGGTACAACATCTTAACAGTCCAGCTAAAGAACAAAATTTGCAAATTTATTGCCAGTGAAAGTTATTGAGTAAGAAGATTAGCCAACCAGACACGAGAAGATCACACTTAAACAAGAAAATAAGATTCTCAATGGCAAAACATACATCCTCAATTGGGAATATGACCTTTTACCATCAGGCAAATGCTTCAGAGCCAGCATGTGTAAAAGCAGTTGGTTTGAGCTCTTATTCGTCCCCTTCATCCATCGTGCCTTAAAACAAGCAGCTGATTAATTTCTCACCATCACAGCATCCATCTGCACATGAAGCAGATATTTAGCATTAGATTACATTTTATTATTTATTTCCTCATGAAATTTGGTCTTTTCATAGTTGTTATGAGTCTTATGTAGCTTAGTATTTATTGCACTTTTTCTCTCTGCCTCAATATGTTTATTTATGCTGTCATTTGTGCAATATTCACCTTATTTACTTTATTAAAAACTGCAGAATTATGTTGACTCTATTGCATTGACTGTGTATTGATGGCTCTGTCTTTGTGTGTCACACATCATGCATGCAAACCATCCAGCCCCCTCAGGACAGGTTTACTCAGTGTTTCCTGGTTCATAACCAAATAATAAGCTCATTGGAATAATCTTGCAAGGCAGCTAGACTGCTGAGATTTCAAGTCTGAAATTTTGCAGGTCCATCTTGGAGGTTCTTCAGACTTGTGTCTGAATGGTGCTGATTTAAAGATCTTGCCTTACCTATACTTCGTTTTAGGTCATTTGTATTTTTCTGTTCTTTTTTTCATATCAAGCCTTTTTTAACTGTTTTTTTTTCATCCAGTTTTTATTTTTGCTGTTCTAAGGGAAATGTAACTATATTTGCCATACTAATCAAAGGATAAGAAGAAAAGGAAAACTCGACTTAGGCAGCGATATTAAATCCTACTAATCCTTTGAATATCACTATCAGGTGAAAACATGTCCCTGTATGGTTACTTTTCAGGGTGTGAACAAAAATCACTGTTAAAAAAAAAGAAAAAAATCAACAACTATTTGCTTAAAGTTGGTAGTGTCTTTTTGTAGAGTCAGATACTGATTCATGACTAATTTCCAAAGACAGATGCAAAGAGAGACTAATCGTGTTGATTTATGAACAAAAAAGACAAAAGTATGGAGATACAAGGGTTCTGCATGACAGCAACAATAACCAAGTTCTTTCTTTTTTGACTGTGCCTTCAGATCTGGTTTAACTTTGTGTGTGTGTATGCATGTGTGTGTGTATTTACAACTTGAAAAGGACAAAAAAACAACCATGACAACATATTGGCAATCTTAGTGCATCATGTCAGTACACAACTTTTCAGTCTAATAAAACAATATGTTTGGAAAAAATCCATGTTTTTCAAATGCAATCTATCCTTTCAACAATATCACACATAACACACAAAAAAATTGATTATTTTGTTTGGAGTAACTCTGCAGCTACTATTTACTATTTACTGTCACAAACGGTGTCTGAGCACAAGCCACAAAAAAACAAAAAACAAAAACAAATCCCATATGACTGAGAATATTTCAAAGCAAATGAAAATGTTTGCCAAATAATGAAGATGTTCTTTTTTCCATCTCTCAAAAGAGACACTAATTAACACTTTAAACGCTTGTCAATGTTGTTTCACATAAGCCAACATGAAACTGATCAGCATGCATGGTATGACTGTGCAATGCTGTGTGAATCACACATTAATGTGTTAATATCACAATGAATAGGGTTTTTCAGTTTTTATTCAGAGGAGATTAGATAAACAGAGTACACAGATAGCTGAAAAAGGCAAATGACTGTGGTTTTCTGTCATTATGTTCCATTTGTTTAAAAATCATTATGAGAGCTAAATGATTTGTGCTGTTCACCTGCAGTGTCAAGGTTTAAGAACTGAGCAGAGACATTTACCTGTGGTGCCATATCCCTCTAAAGAGAAATTTAGGCCTGTGGTTCGAAGGTGAGACATTCTTCTATACATGTCCACTGTCAAAGATCATTGTGGTATAGAACACTTAACCAAAATCACGTTGTTCATAATTTCCCTGTGATTTTTTTTTTTTATTTCAATTAGTCATATAAAAGGTATAGAGAATATGACTAAAACTATACTTATTAACCCTCCAGAAAAAAAATGCTAAAAACCAGTGAGAAGCAACAAGAGCAAGATAAATGTAATATTTTCTTGATATTTCTTTATCACTGGTGTCATGCGGTGAAACTCCACCTATGCAGCTTAGTCAAATTTAAAAAAAAAACTTAAGCATGTTAATCCTCACTCAGAAAAAAAGACAGAATCAAGAAAAAACAAGCACCCCCTCCCATGCAAGATCAAGGCTACGCTCGCAGCAAAATTCGAAAATGAACAAACAGATAAACATGGTGAATGACAAACATAGTGAATGTGTTGCTGCGAACAAAAGCATTCTCTGATGCCAAGATCGACAGTTATTGAAAGCCTGAAAACACACAAATATGCAATGAATACAGATATCGACATAATGTTTGTTCAATGACTTGTTAAAGCAGCACGCCAACATGGAAGCTCTTACTCACTCAATAGTGATAATCTGTCACTGTAATGTGAGGTTGCCAAAGCCAAAAAAGGTGCTGTTTGAGTTTTCCTCAAAAGGGGGCCAGTAACTGTCACTATTTTCATCCTGACCTCACCAGCAATTTACAACCCCCTCCCCCAACTAACTGCCCACCCACTAAGCCATCCAAGACACACACAAATCATCCTTCCTTTTTCAGTGCATCTCTCCTGGGTATTAGAGTTTGTTTTGTTGTTATTTTATTGCTAACAGCTTGGAATTATCAAAACTAGTTATTTAAAAAAAAACCAAAACAAAACATTTACATCATTATCTTGCTACACTAAATTTAAAATATCTTGGGGCTTTGACTGAGGCAGAGAGTGGTGGTTTGATCCCCTTTTCCTTCAGACTGCATGTCAAGGTGTTCTTGAGCAAGATGCTGAAACCCAGATTTCTTCCATCAATGTGTCTTTATCACAGGTGACCAGGTTGGCACTTTGTTAAGAGGCTCCTGCCATTAGTGTATGAATTTGTGCATAACTGGGTCAATGTTAAGTTGTACTGTAAAACAAAAACAAAACAAGAAAGAAAAAACAGAAATTCATGACATTTTTAACAGCTGATTTTGAACTAAGAATAAATAATCACCTTCATGCCATAAATTTATTAAAAATTAATTATGTATCATTTTCCTTTCACTGCAATACAGCATGTTATTCAACAGAGATAAAGGTACAGTGTGATAATTTATATTGTCCCTAAGCTCTCCCATTCAGTTCCTTTCAATATCCCTCCTCTCTTTCTTACATGGCCTCATCTCTCTTTCTTGTGAGTTTGGTGCCTCTCCTGCTTCTTCCTCTGCTCTTCTCTTTAACCTCTCCTTCCTGCAAGGCATTCAGCAGTTTTTGCTTGAGCTGATAAATGTGTTTTTCTGTTCCTTTATCATTTTTTATCAGCAAGTCCATCTAGCTACTCTGACCTACAGTATTCATTGCGTGAAAGGATCCACTGTAGGCATTTATGTTTAATATTGTAGGAGCATGTGCATGATATATAGACTAACTAATCACTACATGACTTAATATACCCAGTTTGATGATGGCAGCTGCCGCCGTTTTGTGTGCAGAATTATGTGTTCACCTTCAAAGATCAATGTTGCACACTAAAATTATGTATTAACCAAATTAACCCTAGAAAAAGAATTCATCTCTATATCTTATTATTATTTTAAGTTTATTATTTATACATAATTATGGCTGTCTGACTATGGCTGAAAAACACATTTACTTAATACCAATGCTTTGAATATTTAGTAACATCTTTTGCCACACACCTGCAGCTCTTTAATATTTATCAAGACAGAGACACACTAAAAAGATGCACATATTGCTTCAGATTTCATGTAATAGGGACCTTGAGCTAACTTTGGAAATCATAGAGTTGTATGTCTCAGTTTTGTTGCAGGCAACAAAGGCAGCTGGAATGCAAGCCATAGCAGTGGCAGCTGCCCCCTTATGCCCCCTTTAAAAGTTTCTATGCTGTGGATCATGAATGTTGGAATCCAGGTAATAAAATAAAATATCAGTCAACAAATTTGATACTGATCCAAATGGCTGACCTACCAGTTTACAAGTCAGCCCTCGAATACACCTTTATCTGTGTAATGTTATTTATGTAGGTGCCACCTTAGTAAGGGATAATGGGTCAACAATATTTACTGACATTATCATGATAGGTGAAATAAGCTGTATGTTTTGTCAAAGTTATCACGAACAGTCTTTCAATGTTATTTATTAAAAATTCCTATTTTCTTGGAGGACAAATTCCAAACAAGAATGTTATTGCAAAATAAGGGAAAATAAACTGCATTTAAAAAGTATCAAGGGTGTCAAAGGTTGGCTCAAGGGATTGACAAAGAGAGGACTACACATGACTTATAACAAAAGGTTTGTTTTTGCAAAATACAAGTTAACCGATAGCAATATAATGTATGTGAATCAGCAGCATCTTTAGTGTTTTACTTGTTTGAAAGAATGTACAATGGAGTACAACAAACAAAGAAAATAAGCACAAAAATACTAACCCAAATAACAAACTATTTGCCCTGGGAGTTAAGGAAAAACTAACTGGTCTACCAGCCCGCACAGCTGAGAGGCAGCAGGCACGAGTGGTAATCAATGATGCACATCCTGCTTCTCTTTTAAAGAGGACAGCCTAAACAGGAAGTCAGGAAGGTTGTCACAAAGGACAAAATTATTCATTGTTTTTCCCCACTCTTTCCTTCACACGGTCATCAGGGACGGAAACCTATCCCTGTATGAAGAGCATGGAAGGAACTGAGACATCTCAGACAGGTTTCCAGTTCATCACAGTTCCTCACCAGAACAGTGCTACCACACACAGACACAAATTTTAAAGCCCTCTGTGCACCTCATGGAAATGTTACTGTAGAGGTAATTTTGCTAGAGTTGGTCTCAATAACTCAATAACACTATCTTAATAAAAATTGGGACAATAAATAATGATTAGAATAAGATATATGGTCTCTGATTAGCCTGAGCCACATTGTAACCCAGTGTGCTCATGCCTAAACCCCCTGTTTTCTTGAAAATGGCTTTTCTTTGATCCTGGGGATTCTGCATTGGAGGAGGCCAGCTGTGAGCTTGGTTGTAGCTAACAAGCAGTGAAAGTCCAAGCAACAACAGCAGGGCGACTCTTAATTGACATTTCTCTGTTTTAGTTTTCTTCTCCAACAAAGTCAGACAAAGTCAGACAGAGAGCTGGAGGAAGATGCTGGGCTGGAATGCTTGGGCAACTCTGCCTGCCCTTTTGCCACTTCAACACTGACATAGATAAGCAACTTAAAAACAGATGGATGGGAAACCACAAGAGATGTTAAAAATATGGGGATGGATTTAATATATAATCTTGAAATAAAGACATGTACAGTACAAATTAGACATATAAATCAATACATACATACAATATATACATATATTAATATATTTATGTATATATTTGCTCATATATTTCCGCAACATGGAGTACTTATTATGTGAGAGGATGGACAAGAGGAGGCGCTGGGTCAGGGTTCACCGGCCTCCCACCACCTATTTGGGCCTCAGCGAAGCTGAGTGTCACCAACAGCTTCGTCTGTCTCGCCAGGTGGTGACAGAAATCTGTCATCTCCTGGCAGCAGACTTGGACACCACCGCCAGCTGTCTCAATGCACTCCCCGTTGCTGTCAAAGTCACTGCTGCGCTGTATTTTTATGCTTCTGGGTCATTTCAGCATCCGCTGAGAGCAATTGGCGAAATATCACAATCTACCATAAGTTCGGCTATACATGCAGTCACCTCTAGCCTAGTCCAACATGCATATGAAATCATCACGTTCCCTGTAAAACCTGACACCCAAAGACGTGGAAAACAGGAGTTCATGGCTAAGCATGGGGTCCCTGGCGTCCTGGGTGCCATAGACTGCACTCATGTGCAGCTATGTGCCCCAGTTGACAATGCCTTAGTTTATGTTAACCGTAAAAGAACCCATTCCATCAACATCCAGGTAATCTGCGATGCATCGTGTAGAGTCACACGTGTTCGCAAACTATCATGGATCTAGCCATGACTCCTTCATGTTGGCTAACTCTTCAGGGGCAGCGGGAGGCTGAACTGCATGTGCCGATATGCCAATTGAGCCAGATTTGCAGCCAGCAGCAGCAGCAGCACGGGTGAGGAGGGATCAGCTGGCAGAGGAGCTAGGAGGATTTAGGAGGAGCCAGCGGAGCAGTGGCTTGAGTGCAGCTGCAAGGAGAAGGCTGGGGGAGGAGGAGGAGGTGGTGGAGGAGACAGGGAACCGGCGTGTGCAGGAGGGGATGCTGGCACGTGCCTGAGGTCGACATCATCCGCAAGCCTCTTCAGACTGGCTGCAATGAGTTCAAGCAGCCGAAGCTGTGCTGCAGTCCGGCCCAGGTGATTGTTCAGCCGCTGGACGCTCCGCCGCTGGATGCTCCGCCGCTGGATGCTCCGCCGCTGGATGCTCCGCCGCAGGCCACGCAGTTCTGTCTGCAGCATACTGAACCCAGCTTTCTGAAGCTCAAGGAAAGGCTGGTCCTGTTGCTTCAAGCTCCTGCAGCATGGTCTGGATCAGTTCGCCTCTCCTGTCGACTGCCAAGAGAAACCAGTACCCTGTCTCTGCCCACTGGTTCCCTCCCCGGGATCTTCAGCCAGAGGAGCTGCATAGCGGCGACTTTTTGCTCACCCCGTCTTCTGACATCGTTATAACGCTTAACCTCAGACCATGTTTTCTTTACATCAGCTGGGTAGAACCTTTCCATCTCCATTCAACACTCGCTTTTGGGCCTTGACCTCTTGAACCAAGAGGTCCGTCTCCTCATGACTGAATCGCTTTTCTTTGTTTAAAGTTGGTAATTCAGCCATGTGTGCCTGTAGGATACCAATATGCCTGCTGCACTGTCTTTATAGGGAATGAGAGATTCTCTGATTGGTTTATTCATTTTTGGCTAGAGAAACACCTGTAAAACACCCATGAATTGATGAGATGATTCTGCACAGCTGATAGGACTATTGGCTGTGCGCCAGTGGCGCATTGGGCGGGGCAGAGCAGGATTCCTCTACTGTTTCTGGATCAAGGTGGTAAAGGTTGACCTGGAAACTCCCTGAATTAATTTGAAACTTTCCCCGTCCAATGCACCACTGACGCACAGAGGAATGTGCATGATAGGGCCCCAGGTTTTGGATGGTCTAAACTCCTGGTGCATTTGGGAGTAAGATAGCAAATGCGCCAGGACACGCCTCCATTCCTTCATTCTCAGACCTCTGCCCCTGTGCGCACAGACCCGGTGCAAGTGGATTTGCTATCTTACACTTGTTTCAAAAATGACGTTTGCGCCGGGTGTAAGATAGCAATGACACCTGCGCCACTGGTGCCCCGCGTTTGCACCGGATTTACGTTAGGGCCCAAGATGTTTCAAAGTAACTTTTCTCTGCTCTATTTGTGGCAAGTATAGGAGCTCAAGAGTGTGGATTTTCTCAATGGCTTTTGTTACTGTGGTGAGAAAGAGACACCAAAGCAGTAGCAAATACACTGTAGCTTAATTCCCTTGTCTTACTGCTGAGGGGCTGCAAGGTGAATCTAGATGACAGGGCAAATGATTTCCCTTTATTCAGCGGGCACTGGGGAACCCATGGTGGCCTTCAAACCAAAGGTTTACAAAGGAAAGAACAATACAGAGAAGGTAAGCGATTCCCAAGAGTGTTTTGCACGAGTGCTGCTTGTCTTTGTTCATGCATTTAATATTTATGTGTGGTTCAAGGGGAATGTGTGTATCATTTCACCTGGAAGAGTGAGAGCCAGTCTGGTCTGGTCTGTGGTGCTACAGAGAGATGAAAATTAATATCCACTGGACCTCCTTTGTTTTTTACAAGTGAATTGTGATTTTAGTTAACATTTCTGTAAACAATGCAAAATTCTGGTTGTCAGGACTACATAAGACTTAAAAAAACTGCATTGTATGTTCACAAATGTTCACAATTGTTTCGACTGAAACTACTGCTTTATAGGGGAGAAGAAACAATCTTCCTTGTGTTTGACTTTATTGCGAGTCGTTCATACACCAAACCATCAAACACCACGTCATCTGTAGACCAGCTCTATACAGAGTGTCACAGAATGTCTTTTTTTTAAGTCGATTCTCACTTTTATTAGCCTTTCAGTGACAAAATAATTAATTAAATGATTAATATATTCATTATTTTTGTGATATTTTATAATATGACATTTGTATTGAATAAAATAGTCAAATTCTTAGGGGCAGATAACAATGATCACAGACACCATTTCATATATTATGAGAGTCACAGAAAGGGAGGCTAATAACTGAGAATAACACCAGCTTTTTAATAAGGTTTCACAAAAATGGCATTTCTAATACTCTAGGCAGATCTCACGGTGTTCTGAAAGTGAAACAGTTATACAGTGGTCTAATAAACTAGCATAAAGGCCCAGAACATTATTTCATATTTTGAAAAACTAGGTCTTACAAACAACAGAGGCATGATCAACAGGCTGCTTTCCTCAGTGCACCAGCATTCCCTATAAATGATATTAACGCAACCATGCCAAATCATCATGGCAATATAAAGTAACTACTGCAGACAGAAAAAACAAAAAGGCTGAAGATAACACCCACTATATACACTGTATCAATATCCATTCCAACATAATTTTTGTACGAGTAGTTTGCTACATCCTTTGCATCATGCCTATGTTACTGTTACAATCTAATTAATTCTTAATTTTTCAAAGTGACATTATGTAACCATTTACACTTTAAATTAACAGTTGAAAATATTTTGTAGTGTACTTGGACTACACAGTAAAAAATGCCAGTGTTAAAAGTTTGGGGATGTTGTTAAATAAAGAGTGTTGATGTAACTTTAACAACACACAGCTATAAAATAACATTGCTGGTTTTATTTTTCACATTTTCATGATGTCAAATTGGAACATTGATCAGCTGTGTTCAAAATAAGCCTCACCTTCACGTAATGGCTGAAAATTGTGAAATCTTTTTTGCCCGCAACATGTTTTTTCTACAGTGGGTGGACTGAATTATCTTCTGAAGGCAAGCAAAATGTTCACATACTAGACAATGTGTCAATTCTCTTGTGTGACAGCTCCTGAGCATTTCTATAATCCTTAAAGTGGACAGGGCTACCTGGCCTATTATTTGAAAACCATTCAATACTGCAAGTGACACCAAGAGAAGCTCAAAGTCTCTTTATCAAGGTGGCCCGAAGACTCCGAGGGAGACCTCAACATCTGAACAGCTGGGTGGTGATGAATGTAAAGAGGCAATGTCCATAATGAAGCATTCGTCAGATCAAGAAGTCGTCAAGGAGAAAGTAAGGACAGCATTCAAGCATAGACAGAACATGCCACATAGCACGTACTGCAGTAACTTTGAGAGCTAATAATAAGTTCAGTTATATGTGGATGTTACACTCATTGTAGCTTCCTTGCTAGCTGTGCGGTGGCGCAAGCGGCATTGTTTCATAGGCACATTTGTGATGTTGCTTTGCAATGCTACGCATTTAATGAGTATTTATTTAGTAAGAAAATGTGTTTCATGTTGTTATATTTGTATTTTATGGGTAAAATGGTGATGTAAAAAGCTTTCATCGCCTAATTTATTTGTTTGGTCATGACAACTCTACATGACTGATGTGAAGTTATTTTCATTTATATTTGAACTGAAGCAGGTGTAAAATGTCAGTCCATATTTAACACTGAGACTATATAGTTTGTCAATTTTGAATTAAGCCATTATAATGATATTTTGTGACGCCAGTACAATGCTTTATTTTAACACTGTCAACTGTGTGGTTCTGATATGACAGTTGCTGTAACAAAAATTGTGTTTTATTTTAAAAAACATTACAGCAGTGGACGTGACTGAAGTAACATCTTGTCTGTGTTTTTCCTTTACTATCCCCCTTTCCAGGGGTGTAACACTGACGCAGATGATGTTTGTGCCACTCACCCATTGCTTGGGTCTTCTGTTAGCCAACAAAATTTTCCTAAAAAAAAAAACAGTTATTGGATATGTGTAGCTCTATTATCGCCCAAGTACAAGCAGCTGGAGTGTCTGAAAATGTTGTGCAGTGTTTGAGTTGTTCACTGGATGATGTCCATATTCAAGCGCAGACCGCTGTTCTTAAATGTCTCTCATCTGAGGTGGATGAACAGACGTTAAACAAAGTTAAAGACTGTTTTGAAAATTTAGAAAATAATTTCTCGCTCTCAAATACAGAAACAAAAAGGCAAAGACATTTTGAAAAAAGATGGACATTCTTGAACCTATAGAGGTTCTTGGTGTTCTTGGTGTGCGTATACATTAAGTTCCTGTCAATGACAAACTTACGTATGAGCTCTAGGTACCAATTTTAGGAACTCTTGAGTCAATCTTTACAAACCAAGAACTCAGTGCCTGCTTTCAGCAAGTTAAGTGTCATCAAAATGGCTTTTACAGAGACATCAACGATGCTTCATACTTTAGAAATCACCCATTATTTTCAGAGCATGAACATGCACTCCAAATTCAGCTGTATTATGATGATTTTTAAACAGCAAATCCACTGGGACCCAAAAAGGGACCACACAAACTTGGCTGTATTTATTTTATTTTAAGAAATTTGCCAACTAAGTTCAATTCAGTTTGATGATGAACATTCATTTATTGTCTCTTTTTCATACTGAGGACTTAAAGAAGTATGTTTTTGGTCCAGTATTACAACCTCTTGTTAATGATTTAAAATCTCTGGAGACACAGGGAATTCAGGTGCCGTTTTCTGACTCACCATTGAGAGGTTCAGTTCTTCAGGTGACTGGTGATAATTTGGCATTACATGGCCTTTTTGGCGTGGTTGAATCACTTTCTGCAACTTACTGTTGCTGACTTTGTTTAACTGATAAAACAAAGTTACAGTTAACATTTAGTGAGAATGACCCATACCTAATTTTTTCACACAAAAGAGCTCTATTCAGAACATTGCAGTGCCATGGCACAAAATCACTCTTGTGACTCTTGTCCACTCATTTGGTGTAAAAAGAAACTGTCCTCTTAATGCACTGCAGTTTTTTCATTGTTCAACAATATATAGCTATACAACTATGCAGTCAATATTATGCATGACATTTTAGAGGGTGTTGTGCAGTATGAACTTAAGCTTCTTTTCCAGTACTTGGTAAGGAATTCCATAAATTTAAACACCCTTTCAGAGAAGATACAGAGCTTTGACTATGGATACCTAGAGAGAAACAACAGTCCTAATGCAGTCAAGGTTGAGGATGCCATCAAAGACCTTGGCCTCAATGCTTTTCAGTCATGGTGCCTCTTGCGCAATACACCTTTGATTTTTGGAGATCTAATTGACAGGGACAGTTACAGTTACTGGCTAGTAATTCTTCTCTTAATTCAAATTCTCACCAATAGTCAAAGATGGTATGACTTATTTTTCAAAGCATTTGATTTCTGACCATTATAAACTCTTTTAGTCAGTGTTTACAGATAAGAAGCTGATTCCGAAACATCATCTGATGATTCATTATCCCAGATGTATTAGGAAAATAGGGCCACTCATACATATGTGGTGTATGAGATTCAAAGGTAAATACAATTTCTTGAAGAAATCTGTGAAGAACTTTAAGAACATTACTAAAACACTGGTAAAGAAACACCAGAAGCAGTTGGCCTTTCATTGGGAGAATTTTTATTTCCAAAGGCTTCAGTTTGGCCCTCTTAAAGATTACCCAATAAGTGAACTAGACTGCAGTGAGGTCTTAAGGTTTAGCCCAAAGTTGAATGTGCCTTGTGTGTCCACTACTTCATGGATGAAAATCTTCGGGACAGAATATCACATTGGAATGTTTGTCTGTACGAGTACTGAAAATGAAATGCCTATTTTCCAAAAAAATGTCAACATCGTAGTCAAAGATGATGCATTTCTTTTGACAGCTAAAGTTGTGACAGAGTATTTTGATGAGCATCTTAATAGTTTCAGAATAGAGATTGTGGATGATGTGTTTGCTGTTATCTGTGTCTCAGATCTGATGTATTATCGGCCTTATGACAGTTAGTTTTCAGCTGAAAATGATGAAAGAACATATATTGTGCCTTACTGCTGTTTTGTATGAGTTGTGCATTGTTTGTGGTCAGAGATATTGACTGTGAAATGGATTTAATACAAAGTTAAAATTTACTTTTCTGTGTAGTGTCTTAAATATTAGATAGTTCGGTGTGGGTATTTTTACACTGAAATTGGTTGGTATTGACTCATGTAGTATTACCTTTATTCACCTTTCCAACACCAAGTTTTGTTGGTATTAACATCTTGTAGTGTCACAGTTATTAACCATTCCAACACCATTTTTCATCAGTGTTTTTTTTTTAACATTACATTTTAACACCAACACCAGTGTAATGTTAATGTGACACCTAGTAGCATGAATTATTGACAATAATAGGTGTTAAGTCAACAAAAATGTGTGTCCATCTTTTAACACTTTTTGGAAATGTTACTTTAACACCAGCTAGTGTGGACACATATAGACACTTTTGTGGTATTAAAATTAACACTGTGGGTGTTAAATTAACACTGGCATTTTTACTCTGTAGTAAAAGGACGCTGATTCTGTGTCTGTGGCAGTTACTGAATATTATCTTGCAACTATGTAACATGGAATAGCAGGTACAAATTGCATAAACACTTAATGGCATTCTGTCTCCCAATCTGACCCTAGATTGTATTTAGTGGAGATAATCCTTTCTGGTTTTGCCCCTGGTGTTCTTTTTTTATTTGGAAGCAACATATTTCTGGTGATACTATAGCTGCTAGTTAGCTTTATTTCCTGTGAGGGTAGCTAGGTGCCAGTACATGTTTGTTTTCACACAGTATTACAAGAGCTTTGTACCGCCACAAGAATGGGGGGATTTTAATGATTAATTAATGAAGCAGGGGTGGATGCATGGGCAGAACCTGAGCTGGTGAGTCTGGCAATGCAAACAGGCTCAGCAGCCTCAATATGACAGATGTAAAGATGCAGATGTGGATGTCTTTGGGGAAGAGAAAGAGTGACCAGGCAAGAGGCTGGAACAAGACTAATATCAGAGTGGCTTTTAGTTGTTGGCAGGAGCATCACAAAGTCAGAGGCAGACAGAGGAGTAGAATGCTGACAGGGATGAGTTAAAAGAAAGTGACAGAGCAAGTGGTCGGGATAGAAAAATCTCACAGTCATACTAACTTTTCATCAAAGGGAAAATCATAAATAGAAAAGATACAGAAGAAGATGGTGATGGACAATAAAAAAGAGAGTGACTAAGGAAGAGGAGTAAATGTTTAACCAGCTTTTAAAAATGCCTCCCCTTGTTTTTGGTCTAAAGCTAAGTCAGCCCATTTGACAGAATTTAAGTCGGTGAGTGTTGTTGTCAGGTGTTAGCAACATATTTTTTTCTGGTTCAGGTTATGTTAGCTTGGCATGCTGCTGTTTGTGCAAACTTTGGTCACCAAATCGAGACACATTACAGTGTTCTGTAGTCGTTATTAAAAAATATCTACTTTTAATGTTGCTTTAAATAAGGACACTAAAATTGTGGGATCAGACGGTGTCACTCTCAATTCAACAATTTACAACCAGACACCCCCCTTTGTCTAAATGTTGCCCCACCTTTACAATGGTTAAGGTATGGTTCTAGGTGAGCAACTAAAACACTGTCAGTGGAAGGTCACATTATGTAAATGGTGATCTGTGATGCAAAGCAAACTTCAGCCTCCTGCATGAAATTATGACTCAGACACCTGCTGTCTAAGCTTCACAGCCAGCAACAGTTGGTGGTCTCCACAGTGATTATCCTGAATTTAATGTAGCAGTGACTTACCAACCTTTAAGTTTAAAGTCGACATTTAATGTAAAACCTAAACTCTGAGAAGCAAATGTACTTGTTGCCTAACTTTTTCAACTTTACAAAATGTAATTCATACTCCTGTTAATCTTTTTTCTATTTTATTTCCAACCAGTACCCTGTAATCAATAGAAACCACACCATTGTACATTCCCCCTGACCTAGTTTCCTGACAATTTCTAAAGCAGCCTTCACAGCATGAGCTCTGTCTCCAATGATTTTTTTTCTAAATACAATTTCTATCATATTCACTCAGGCTAGCATGGTTGGTTACATTTGAAAACCAGCCTGCAGCTACTGAACCCGTTTGACAGAGATCCCTTTAAGAATTGCTTTGTCCCAAATGCAGAGGCCAGTGTACCCCAGAGGAAATGGATGAGACAGATGCATTGTTCATCACAAAGTTCTTTTCACTGTGCTGTCAATTGTACATGTGGAGCTGACTGTGGTGTACCAATGTCTGACACATGCACTTTGCCAGGAAACTTTGGCCCACTTGGACTTCAGCTGTTATCCAGGGCATTTCAATGAGTTTAGTAATTCTGAGTACTAAGAAACTTCTGACCGAAGTCTTTAACAGCTAACACTGTTAAACTGGCAGTGGAAGAGATAAACTTCTGGCCTAAATCTGGATTTTTGATGCCTGGGGGGCTATTAAATCAAATATTAAAATACATTTAAAATAAAACTTACTTTTTAACATTTGGTGTTTATTGGTGAAGAAAAATATCTTTGACTGTTTAAACACATCAGTGCTTAGGTCAAGTAGAGTCTGCAGCTATTGTTAAACCATCAGAGATGCAAACAGAGTCGCATTTTTAGCCTTTCAAAAAACATGCATATTTAAAGGGATGGTCCAAACTATCCCCTAAAACAAAATAAATAAATAAGTTAACTAAAGTTATGTGTTTTTGAAGAAAAACAGCAGAACCACACGCCTTCTACCCCTGACACATATACCCACCTGCAGCATCCTACCAAGGAAGTAAAAAAGAATGTAAATTCAGTCTCAGACAATCAACTTTCATTATCCAAATCAGACTTTGAATTTTAAAAGCCATTGAATTTCTAGCACTGATTTTTTTTCCCTCTTAATATTTTTTTTAGAATTCAATGTGTCCAAAATTCAGTGACAGATATTCAGAGTAAACATCCGGGTAACCAAAGAGAAGCAATCGATCCCTGAATTAAATCATTCAACATCCAGCCAATCAAGTTACGCTCCATTTGTCCTGTGAGCCCGAAACAGAAAGGCGGTAAAGCTCTAGCTTACTCAGCGACTCAACGATGTCAACAACGGACAGGAACAATGGCGCTTCGGTGAGTGTATTTACTCTTTATTTACCCTTCGTATTCATAAAATTCAGTAATAGATATAACCGGACACTTTAACATTAACAGAAGTTATTGAACAGTATGTACACATAATTTTTTTATGAGGTAGCGTTAAAAGTGTGTTAGCACTTAGCTAACACGTTATTAGCATGGTTTACTATTGGCAACGACACTCATGTGGCAGCGAGTATCTGACAAGACATATCTCACTGACAGTACATTTACCAGCTGGTTAGTTACAAGCTGCTTAGTTTTAAAAACAGTACAAATGGACAGTAAATAATGTAGCTGTCACCAAACTCCTGTAAAGTTTATTAAGTCTAGTAATATAGCTGTTTAAACCCTCATTTCTTTTCTGCTGGTTTGTAAAATCCTTATTTTTTTTGTGCTGTATTTGTGATGACAGGATAGTCAGGCTGCCATGCCATGTTGCAGTTAATCAGTTGGTCTGAAAGACAACAGGGCGCAGCTAGTGGTGGCGTAACAAATCAAGATATGAGGTTTGTGTTACACATCAGTTTATTTACATATGACTTATTTTCCCTGTCCCTTGCAGATGTTTTGATGATTAATAAATATTTTTGGATACAATCCTGCAGAGAACAGAGACAGCGAGAGAGTATCACTTCAAATGGAAATTACCAGGTAAACACTTATAGGAGATGCTTACTATTTTAAATGCAAGCATGTATGTATCCACATCTTGACATGCTGCTGATTTGCATAGGTAAAATTCTGCTTCTTACATTTGCAGAAAGTAATGATAATATTGTGTTGCATGCTCTGTTTCTTATCAATATTGCAAACATTCAAATCTAGGTTAGTAAACCCTGAAAGAAAGCATCTGATGTTTTGTGACTATTCAGTAAAATATAAGGGAAGACGTCCTAATTGACAACGGCCTTAAAAACAAATGGTGCTGGGCATGGATAGAATAAAGGGGTGTAGACGGCAAGCCTTTTGGGAGCTGGTGCCAGAAACTAAAAGAGCCAGGTACTTGTTTCTGTGTGTTGTGCTTAAAGAAGCTGGTGCATGCAACTAGAGGCAAAAAAGTTTTTGTATAAATTGCCCTATACTGAATTAAATGGTTGCTAAATGAGTAATTCAAATTAATTAGCCTGACTGAGTTTCACATGTCCTCATAACGTTATTACCTTTACTTTCTAAAGTTCACATTTAAACTGTAGGTCCTCTTGTACCCTGCCAAGCACAATGCCAAAAAGTTTTTTGCCAAATTGCCTATAGTGTGTCAGATCCACTGCACCCCTGTTCCCCAGAAAAAAGTAAGCTCAAGATTTTTTTTACTTTAAGCCCTTATTTTATGAAACTTGAAATTAGCGACACCAGGGACCATAGTCAAATGCATCCCGGGGGCCAGAGCGGGTGACGTAGAATCAAATTCGAAACTGCTGGCTAAGGCTAATCGTAGATTTAATAAAATTGTTTTTCACGTCGGTGGTAATGACATCCAGTTACGCCAATCAGAGGTCACCAAAATTAATATTGAGTCTTTGTGTACATATGCCAAAACTATGTCAGAGTCCGTAGTTTTCTCTGGGCCCCTTCCTAATGTGACCAGTGATGACATGTTTAGCCATATGTCGTCTTTTAACTGCTGGCTATCGAGGTGGTGCCCAGAAAATGACGTAGGCTTTGTAAATAATTGGCAGACGTTCTGGGGAAGACCTGGTCTTATGAGGAGAGACGGCATTCATCCCACTTGGAATGGAGCAGCTCTCATTTCTAGGAATCCAGACAAGTTTATTAGACGACCAAAACCCTGACAACCCAGACTTGGGACCAGGAAGCAGAGTTGTAGTCTCTGCGTCACCTCTCTGCACTTCCATTAGAGCAGCTACCCACCCACAACCCCATAGAAACGGTGTCTGCCCCCCGTTCGAAACGATCTATGTCAAGAAATTAAAAAAAACGAGTAAACCATAAAAATCTAATAAAAATTAAAACCACCAGTGCCAAATTACAAAAAAATATGAGGGTCAGATGTGGGCTCTTTAACATCAGATCACTGTCAAGCAAAGCTGTATTAGTGAATGATTTAATTTCGTATTACGACATCCATTTATTCTGTTTTACTGAGACCTGGCTAGGTCCTGAGGAATACGTAAGTTTAAATTAAGCTACTCCCTTCAGTCATGTTAATAGATTCATTCCTCGAGACACTGGCCGAGGAGGTGGAGTTGCAGCTATTTTTAAATCAAGCTTATTAATCACGCCTGAACCAAAATTAAATTACAACTCATTCGAAAGTCTTGTCCTTACTCTTTTGCACCCAAATTGGAAAACCTTACAGCCTATCCTATTTGTTGTTGTGTACAATGCTCCTGGCCCATATTCAGAATTTTTAACTGAGTTCTCTGAGTTTTTATCAAGTTTAGTCCTTAAAACAGACAAG
>JAQNCA010000006.1:1781508-1806024 GCA_029783725.1 Acanthurus tractus
GGTTATCAACTAGGTTTTGCAGTTTGTACTAATTGTTTTGAGAAATGCATTAACTGTTGTGCAAATGTAAATAGTGAGAAATGCACCAAAGCGACTGAGAAAAACTATAATACCACTAATGCTGTGCTTTGTGCTTATAGGTAACTCTTCCAACCAGTAACTGTTTACTGCTCTGTCAAACCCACAGTCTGGTGACACGTGTTGCATGCATACATTGACTTTCTTGTTTTGCATTCACAGTATCTACTATTTCACGTGGCAGAGGCAAATCACATTTCAAGACGGAGTCCAAATCACAGTGGCCTGGCTTTTTATCTGTAGACAGCCCCCTGCTGCACATCATTTCCTCTCTTTCCTCTGCCTTTCCTGCCTCTCTTCTGTCACTATTGAATGAAGGCAAAGTGCTCCAGAAAGTCTTCTAAAAATTCTACATGCATATGTAAATGGTGACAGGTGTATTTTTCTTGCTTTACATGAGCCAGGCCAGTAACTTCACCTATACACAGAATCAGCCATGAATTAATTGGACTAACTCCATTTCAACTTCAAATCACTAGGTTGTAGTTCTTAGCTCAGCTAATGTTGATAAAGGTGCTAAACATTTGTGTGTGTGTGTGTGTGTGTGTGCGTGCGTGCCTGCGTGTGTGGGTGTTTGTGCGTGCATGGCGCATGTGTGTAAATTGAAAACCAAATACAGCTGAGACTTCTAAGTTGCAGGATATGCTACATTGGTGTGCTAAACTTAAATAAATGTGTTATGGAATTTGAAATGAATAAGTTGTTTGAAACAGTAATTTTGAGAAATCTATGCAAGTGTACATCTAAAGTAAATTATTAAGTAGTCTTTACAGGGTTTTCCTTAAAGTTTACTTTAGTTCAGCTTTAAGCCTGTAACACTCAATAAGCGTTTGTTAACTCTCAGACTTAGCTAGCTTATTTAATCAAACAACAACAACAACAAAAACATGCAAACCCATTGCCTTTAAAAAACTAATTAGATTTTGGATGCATTAACACCTTTCCCTTTCTGTTAATCAGGATGTAGGGTTATGTGTACAGAATCTGCAGAAAATTGAAGGAATTTCATGACAGCATCAAGGAAGAAAAAACAGGATTCTGCATTGTCAATAAGGTTTATCACTGTCAGTTAAATGTTTCAACATTACCATTTAAGTGTTATTGTTTTCTTCTACACTGCACAAACACAAGATATTTTTATCATCAGTTCAAAGAATTATGCAAATTCTTCAGCCAGGATCGAGTACTGAAAGCTTAAGATGTTCATGCAGTCTAGAGTCCAGTGTAGCAAGATGCAGGACAGACACTTTCAGCACAATAGGACGAGAAGCAAAAAATCATGAAATCATGACTAAAAAGACTTATTTGCCAAAAAGGTGAGATTTATGCTTTATCAGAACTCTCTTCAAATATGATGTCCAATTATATGAAAGAAAAGACTTTCCACTCTTGAAAAAAGCAGTGCACAGCTCTTTTTCCTTTTCCACGGGAATGTTGGGGGAAATGTTCTAATAAAAGTAATTTCTTATTTTTAAGCAATAAGGCAATGACTGATCAATACAATGTCATATATATATATATATATATATATATATATATTTTAAAATACAACAATAAACATTATATCCAGCCATCCATATCTGAACATAACTACAGTCATCTAGTGTTTAATGATCCTTCTTGCCATCAATACAGCTTGCAGATGAAATAACTTAAGCCAGGGCCACTGAAGCACAGCCATACAAAGTGCCTCTCTATGCTACTTGCTCCAGGTTTTGCTACTAAAAACCTGGCCACTTCTCGTACAACAATTCCAATGCTTTGTTAGCAAGCTCAGAGAGCAACAGACGGAGATATCTCAGCACTGTTGTGGCTCCATGTAGAGGGAAGCAGGGACAGCGACTAGCAAGCCACTTAGAAAATTAGCATGCAAAACAATCCTCGGACAGCATTGAATACAAATTCAGGAAGCTGAAGAGCTTTAAGTGTGGGAGGTGAGAGACACAGACAGCAACAGAGGGAGATATTATAGCTGGACGGATAGATGGAAGGATAGACAGACTGGTTAAGGAGGAGGAGGAGGGGTGAAGGATTCTATTTCTGGAGAGCTGCAGAGCTTTTTAATTCCGGATTTTCAGACTTTTCTGTGAGAGTGCCTTCCGCTTCTTGGTCATCACTTAAAGCCATCTTTCAGTGGGGATTTGGACAGCGATGCCTCTTGGCAGGCCCACTAAATCCTGGATAAACTGCGACTGGCATTGAGCTTGGAATGCGTTTCACTTGACCCTGAACACACAAGTTGAGTTTTGACTTCAGTTTATGTGACACACTACAACAACATATGCCAAGGCATGCCAGGCATTACCTGCTACATAGTCTATGTATCTCTTCAGACAAATAGCAATTTATTTATATGCTTTGTTTGCAAGTCAACATAACTTTTTTGTGAAGGTGGAAGAAAAGAGATCATATCATCAAAGGCTGTAATCATTAATGGTAAATGGACTACAATTGTATTGAGTTTTTCTTGCCTTTAAACTACTATTTTGACCCCTCGAAATATACATGCAGTACATCAGGAATATACAAATGCATTCACACACTGATGAGCAACTCTTGACAGAGGAAACAATAGGCAGACTAGAGGTGCCGGGAACATCACCGACCGCCAGATCCACTCTACATTCTGAGTTACAGCCGTCCCCTTGATTTGATAGTCGTCCGATCAAGCTAGGCAGAGTCCAACACAAATCACTCATCTCCAGCTTGTAGTAAACACATTCTTATTTCAAAGATTATTCTTCAATCAGCTCTTTACTGTACCTTTCAATTGAGACACTGATATGAATCAGGTGCATGTGTCCCTGCTTGGTTTGGGTCTGGCATTTGCATTGATTCTGCATGTATCCATGTCCCTGCTCTCAAACAATGAAGTCTGCTCTGCGTAGCAATTGCAGTTGTTTTCTTATAAATCAAATCTGGCATAAATCAAACACGTGCAATAGACCCATGAACAGAAAATGACTGAACAAAACCTAAGCTAACACTAAACCTCCTCCACTGTAGAAGAGTGTGGACTGGTGCTTTTTTTCCCAGTGAATCAGCTGCTTGAACACCTTGTGTCTCTTCTTGTTTGTTTGCATACATAAATAACTGACAGGACTGTACCACAGCACAGCCTGTGCTGGTGAATATTTCCATTTTAATTTTAACAAGTTGTGAGAGGCGAGTTTGCTTAAGCAACACACATGGGATACAATAATGTGTCGCACCAACATTCACACTGCTCAGCTATAATCCATGCAGTGGATAAAAGCATCCTGCTCCTATAAATTTGAGAGTTTATCTCTCCCTTTTAGATAAACTTGCACCATTCCTCTATTCCCACTGCGTAGCCTGCCAGTGAAAACTTATTTTCAACTTTGTAACTTGGCATTCAACCTATGGAATTTGTTTGATGTGATTAGTATTGGATACGTTTGAGTGGGTCTTCAAGATTCAGTATTAGGCCTAAGATTTTAGAGCTTAAGGTTTGGAAACACCTTGGGTCAAATGAATGAAATAATTCTGACTTGATGAGGGATGTTTAGTGAGAGGGAATGAACAACAGAGACAAAAGGGATTTCACATAATCCCCTAGGCTGGTATATACTCCATGAGATGTAGACATTTTCTGAAAACCACAACCTTAAGGTGTTGGTATAGATAAAGATCTACTCCACTTTGGACTGTAAATAAGCCTGAAACTCCTCAAATATTGGCTCAAAACACGCGGAACTCTTTTTGTTGTCCATCTTTTTGAGACAGTATTTCCAGATGAAACAAATAAATTCAGTGTTATGAAAAATTCATTTAAGAAATTACTCTGTCAACAAATCATTACAGGGCTGTGAACTGTGAAGAAGGTAAATAAAGTATTAATGTGCATTGCAGAATGACTCTTAATATTCAGTGGGATCTAATAGGCTTGAGATGTTTTATTTGCTGTTTTTTTCCTCAGATGATGCATCATTGAATTGTTTACAAATTTTGTGGTAATAAATAATGCAATACATGGAAAGAGTCAATAGAAAGTCAATCTCAAGTATTTTTTTTATCAGGATGAGGATTCTTTTGACTGATTTTAAAAAGTGCTGTAATGCGCACAAAAACATGTTCCAGTTATCCACTGTG
Organism: Acanthurus tractus; assembly: GCA_029783725.1. Lineage (NCBI taxonomy): Eukaryota > Metazoa > Chordata > Actinopteri > Acanthuriformes > Acanthuridae > Acanthurus > Acanthurus tractus. The sequence continues at coordinate 1,785,700 of JAQNCA010000006.1, forward strand.
TGTGTGGGGGTGTGCACATGTGTGTGCTGTGTGTGTAAAAATAAGGATCAATACCAGTGCAGATATTATTTGTTGTGACTTGCTGAGAGATAGCAGTAAATAAATAGCTAAATGTTTTCTATACATAAACGACTCAACACACTAAAAGTAAAAATTCTTCATATGGCAGCAAAAATAAAAGCCCACACAGAATGTTTAAACCTAAAGGGCTTTTAACATGCAGTCACAGCTTTATAATAAAAATCAAGGAGGAAGAAATCCTTGCCCAAAACTGTATTTTTTGTGTTTCCTCAAGGCAATTAGAAACATTAAACAAATAGAACACTGTGTTCTGAAACTACTGACATGGAAAACATGAAGCATATGTGCTGTGCAAAGTTTGAAACCTTTCAGGCTCCATAAAATCAATATAATAAAACACCCAACTCCTCTATGATTGCAAATTGTGATTGTAAGGCTGAAATGTGTTACAAAAAAAAATCTAATGGAGAAAGGACTGCCCATGAGCCAGAGAAATCTATAGTTCTTTTCCTTTTTATTATATTAAACTTAATCCAGAGCTTTCTAAACAGAACCATGAAACAAGGCGAGGGCAAATATAAAATGGCTTTGCGTTTATTCTTTCCTTGAGATAATATTTTTAAAGTGTGACCAAAAACTCCTTTTTTGTCCCTTGGTAGGTTTTACAAGTTTCCACAGAAGACCATTCAGTCCTTTTTTTCTTCATAATCCATTATAGAGTCAGTCAGTCATTATAGAGTTTAAAACATAGGCAGTGGCTAGTGAAAATATTTGCTCTTTACTCTCCACATCAGTAGGAATGTATGAAATATGCCAATGTTCCATTTCAACAAATACAAAGTGCAGGTTTTACTGAGAGGACTTTTGGTTGTTTGAAGGCATTTTACAGGAGCAAAAGTAAAGTGAAAATAGGCTGAGATGCAGACTTTCAACTTGGAGTGTCAAACAATGGGGGAAAAGGCAGCTACAAAACCATGAGAGACTCAAACTGAACACGTTTGTGCAATAGGAACCCAACATTCCTGAGCATTGAATACCTTGTTGTGATAAAGGCATGATCTAAAGGAGCAAGTGCCTCACCTATAGTCAACCCAGACTGCTTCTTCTCCAGTGTCAGCAAAATCATGGCCACTGGGAAATGACAGTATGTGTGGAGCTGTTCATCTGACTTTTAACATAGCAAGTAAAGCTAAATATGTTCAAGATAGTAGGTGACAAGGGAGAGCGGAGAATAAAAGATGACTCCAGCAGCACTGCACAAGGCAGCTGGCAGCAGGGTCACAAATAAGTTGTATTTAGCAGTGGGAAGAATCCAGACAAAGAAATGTAGATAGTGCATTTCATCCTCTGAGTAACATATGAAGCCATGATATCTTACAGGGGATTTGACAGAAAATACAAAATGGGGTATCACAGCAGATCTTCCCCTGCTTAGACAGCTTTATGTTTAGCATTTTCAAGCCTGGAATAACATACTGCCTTTGAAATCCTGAGGATTTACAATGCCCGTTTTTAAACTGTCATTCAATCAACCTTCTGGTTACTAATTTGACCATGTGGGTTGTGATCTCAGACTCTCAGCAAAGCACACAAAAAGAAAAGAAAAAAAATATCACAAACACTATTAAAATTCAATATGGAAGCTAATATTCAAGTTCAGGAAGGAGCATATGAGGCATGCAAGCTTGCTCTGGTTCAGATGAGTTAATTTGTCAATGGGAACATTCTGACAGCTGTGTGGTAAGAGATTTATTCTGACAATTTCATACATAAAAAAAAAATATGAATGCAAGACCCCTGAGACAGAGATGGGTTCATTTAAAAGAATTAAAAACAAATTCAAGACAGGTCTGAGGCTGTTTAGTCTCTTAATGAGATGCTGCAATGTTACCTATATAATGTGTGATCAAACTTGCTGCGTTTGCTGTCATCTGGTGACCAAGGTTTGTGGTGCCAAGACTTACACCCCAAAGTGGTTATGTAGGAAATTCAGAGAACTAATTGGGTTATAAATTGTACAAATAAACAATATGCTTGACAGTGTGTGTTTTATTCCTGCCATATGGGTAATAATCTGCATGTAACAATGCCACAGAGGGACTGCAAAATGTTTTTGGTTTTTTTTGGACCCTTGGTGATTTGCCCTTCCAGCTAACCAATTAAATTATATTTTCACAGTGAGACAACAATGTGGTCATAGCAGTTAAGTTTCATTGTTTCATCTGCAATTTCAGCTTTTGCCAGCAGGATTCTTCTTGAGGTAAGGTGGTTGTTTATATGTTGTATTAATGTAATAGATATGGCTCTGTCACTGGAAACACTTACTCTAAATATTGTAGTTACTGTATTACCTAAGGTCTGCAAATGATCTCACACTGTGCAAGCCCTATAGTGTGAGAGAAGCACTCAAGGATGCTCATCTTAAATTTTTTAGAAATGGCTGTTATTGGAACCAGAGGTGCGTGCAATTCACTAGCAGTTGTTTAATTTAAGCACAAAGTTGGTATGGGTTGATTAAAAGTTGCTATCATGGTTATTTATTGGAGCACTATTACCCGAGCGGCCCGAGAAGAGTGGTCTTCAGATCAATGCTTTTCATCACAAGTGTAAAACTATTGACTGAACAAGTCATTTGAATCACTTAAAATTTTGTGACTCAATGAACACAACATTTGCAGTGTTAAGAAGTACTGAGTAAAAGCTATAAGTGGAGTTTTCCGGTTATTGTAGTCTAATGTAATGTTTATTTGTGTTGATACAATAACTGGACACAGGTACCTCATATGATTTTTTTATAACAGCTGCAATATGGAGATGAACACATTTTACTCAAATGATACTCTTATCATAAGGAATACACACCAGTTAAGTACTCAACACAAGTACTATTCAGTCATGCAACTGTAGGTCAAGTACACAGGGTTTTTGGACAAGTGTGAATGTAATGGTCAAACAGTTTGGTCTCAATGGAAACGAGTGAACCAAAACACAAGTGAGCCAGCTTGGAATATTTTTTATCAAGACTGAGATTACATTGAAAGTTGTTTAAGGTTGGTTCAAGAACTAAGATGGTCACAGGTACAAAGACTGTTCTAGTGCCAGTGTTCAAATGCAAAATCTCATATTTATGACCCTTACCCTAACCCCCCTAACCCTATCAAAGGGTAAAATCTGTCTTAAGCAAAAGTAACATCAACTTCTATGACAGAGATCAGACTAAAGTTCATGCTACCCAAAATTTTAACACAGGATTAGTACAATTAGTACACAGCACTTTCGAGGTAGACAAATGGGTTGTTTGGTCGCATTATTAGCATGTATGCATTACTATAGTTTTATATTAGTTGTCGTTGAATTTAGCAGTTATGTTTCAAACTTGTCCATGGACTGTAAACAATACTGACAACAGCCTGAAACCACTGAGACACATTTATCATATTTCCATAAGAAACATTCAACAGCTGGCCTTCAACCTCCTCCATAAACAGCAGCTGAGCCAACCACCCACAGACAGACAAGGGAAGTGAAGAAGTGGGAGGTTTATTCTAGAATCTAAAATGGTTAGAAATGAAAGAATTACTATTAATATTATCTGTAAACGAAAAATAAACAAATACAAAAATGTGAGGGTGCAATTGGCACTTTTTGTAGTATGTGAATGACACATTTATTTGGCATGTTGTTTAACATTTTTGGGGGAAAACTGTGATTTTAAATTAATACACAAAAAATTACTCCTCAAGTAGGCTTGTCATCATAATAACAATGTTTTTGTAAGTTCAAAATCATTTCCTTGTTCACTTTTAGTAATATGTAGTTACCTAAAAAGCAGCAAAAGATCCTGTAAAGATCCTGTAGTACTCACAGTTAACCTGAACAGCCAGCCAGATTTGTCATTTTATGTAAAAACAGATTAACTGCAAGTGAAATATTACCATAAGATGTCGCCCCTACTTCAGCAGATAATTCAGGAAATTGACCGTAGTGTCTTTAGTGACACCATTAACCATCATGTGTTAGCTGAGGTGTCTGTGAAGCCTGTGTTGGTAACCTTTACAGTGCAGCTGATGGTCCATAAGTTACAGTTTCCTATAGCAGTTATCAGTGCCATTCCACTGGAAGATTGATTTTTTCATTTCACATTTGTGTACACTCGAATGTACTGTGGAAATGTTTGCTTAACAGAAGACTCACTGTTTGCTGATGAAGCAGGATTTGTCTCTTTGCATGTTTTATTTGGGTTTCTGTTGGGTTTACTAGTTCATTGTACCTCTTCTTTCTTCAAAGGATGAAAGACTGAGGTGCTTTGTGTTTGAGTTTACTGCAATTATCAGCCATTGTATATATATATATTTTTTTTTCAGTTATGATTCTTGTTCTGTATGCATGTGTTTGTCAGCCCAGTCACCAAAAGTTGTAGCTGGTCACTTGGTTTGCTGTTAGGGCTCTGTGGTAATCCAGCCGCTTATTTAAATGTTTACAAATAGCAAGTATGTCACGGTATCTATGTCAGTTGTATATCTAAAAAATATATATATACAGTATATATGAATATAAATGGCTCCACATCATCATGCACTAGCCTGAAGATATTTTATTACATATGTTTCAGCAATAAGGTAAAGCATTTGCTTTAAGCATCAACAAAAGCTTTTCTAAATGCATCACATCCAAGTAAAGTAAGTCAAACTCAATAAAATATTCTCTTGAGCTCACTTCAGGGTCAAGCCTGTGGTTAAAGAACAACCACTACTGCATCGACAAACTCATATAAAAGAGCTCAGCACTGCACCTCACAACTGCTTCCAAGATGAGATTTTGCAACCTAATTAACATTGACAGTGCATACCACTGGCACTTTGGGAGCCAACTCTACATTTAAGCAGGTGTCAACAATCCCTGTGCTTCTTGAATGTTCTTGATCGGGGAACAGAGCTTTGTTCTACAGGGTCATATGTTTCAAGACACTCGGCAAGTCATTTGTAATATATGACTGCAATTTAATCCATTTCCAGGTGAGGACCACGTGTTGACCTCATTTGCTGGGAGGGTCCTCAGGATGGCAAACATCCATTCCACATCAAATAGGGAGTGTGAGATGTTCAGCATAATAATAAGGCCTGAAGTGCATTGACAAAAGAAAAAAAGGTCCTTGCTATCAGCTAGTTAATGACTAACGATTAGTTTATAATTGCCTTGTACCTGAAAAAAAAGTTTCAAAGAGCAAAAACTTACTTTCCCTAAGATCCTTGAAATATCTTTAACTTCTTAGCAGTGCACAGACAGGGCAGTCTGCTGAACTCTGGCTTTCTGAGCTTTAATTCTCTTCAGTGTGAATTTCCCTATGGCAACACAGGAAGAGTTTATTAAAAATGATTATCCTTGGCATTACCTGAGTGACCTGCTCTTCCTAATAATAACCAGAACAAATGTGCGATATGCTTAAAGATACCATGGTATTTGCTGATAGACTGCAATAGAAACTTTCACTTGAACCCAAGATTCTCATGTCACAGAAATCAAAATTTCTTTCTTTTTCTTTTTTTATGTACTGGAAGATGGATATATTCAATTTTACTTTTATCTTTTTTTCCCCAAAAGGTCTGTTCGAACTTATGCTGTGGATTTTCATGACAATAAAGGCCACTATACAGTGTTCACATGGGGTATAGAGTTCTCATAAAGAAAGCTCTAAAGGCTTTTTTGTAATATCAGAAGGATGTGAAAGCTGCAGTTCCAGTTCTTTGAAACACTTTGCTGTTGGGGTACTGTAATTTATTGATGTGCTCACCTGATTCATTCTAGCAGGTCAATTCTTAGTTAGATCATTGAGGTGAAAAGACAATGTAATCTGTACAACACTAATGGCAATTCAATCACGAAGAGGGAGAGAGTGATCTATATCCTTCAATGTTTCTCACTGGTGTTGGAGAAAGCTTTAATGATGCAGAGGAAACACTAATGAGAAATGAGGCCAGCCTGACCCTAAATGTACTAGATCATAATAAAAAAAAAAAAGAAAGCAACTGCCCTTCACATGCTGGTTGGTGGAGATGTGGAGTGAGTCTCCTTGTACTGTTCACAATAGCTGCTCATCGTGAAGGTTTTTGCGTTTTTTGTGTGCGCCTGCATGAACACGAGCATTGTCCTTATACGTAAAAAGGTCAAGCTAATTTTACAAACAATGTGCTGATAGATCCAGTGCTGGTCATGCTTCAACTATTCCTTTCCCTCTGACTTCCTACACAACCAGGCACAGCAGAAAATGGGAGGGATTGTGATTTTCTTTGCATTCTTGGTTAATGTGTTTTTCTGTTCTTTGCCTTCAAAGCTGCCTCACAGGCACAGCACCACAAAACAACCTGTGTTCTCAGACTATCCTAATATGTTCACAGAATTGGTTCAGGATGTTTATTTTGACTTTGAAATCTACTGCTTCTTTACTACTACAGAGATACAATACATTGAATGTTTTTACTGCAAGTTACAATTTCTACTATTTATATTTATTCACTTAGACACAGACATTATTGAGAAGGAAACAGTTTGAATTAAGTCCTGCACTTAAGATTTTTCTTAAACAGAGGTACATTTATATTCACATATTATTCAGTAAAATGTTCAAGATGCACAATGGCCATCAGAGTGCTGCAGTATATAATTAAATAAACACCTTACATGCATGCACAACAGAAATATGCAAGCGTGAGAAAAAAATTCATTTACATGCAAATCAGAAAAATTGCTAAAACCAGGATACTAATATGGATGTTAACATACTCATTCTTATGGAAATATTCATACGTAGGCTTTTTTTTGTTTGTTTGTTTGTTTGTTTTCTTTTCTTTTTGTTACGACAGGTATTGGCCCAACATACTTAAATCTCTCTAGTCGTGATGTGAAAAAAATCTTTCAGCAACATGATTTTGGATAAAAAATCCACTAAAACCAACATTCCCTTTTTAATGATTAATTTTCAAATATTATTTTGTTACTTTAATCGTCTAAAAGATGTATGAGTGAGTGAGGCGGATGGACGAGTTACTGTGGCTTAAGAACAAGTGAGTTCTGCAGCACTGACTCGTTCTCCAAAGTAAAACCATTAAATTAGCCTAGATAAACAGAATTTACGGCCAAAAATCCACTGAAATCCATTTTTTAATCTTAAAAATTCTAAAAATAATCTCAGAACTCCCTGTCTGCCTGTTAATAACAGAATCTGCTTTATTTTGAGTCTTTATTTCTCAAGAAGTTCCCACTTTGTCTTCAGGCCTCTGCTCCCTGAGCTGCCCTACACTTAGCTACTGTCTGATAAGAAAGAGCTGCTTAATTCTCAGTTTTTATACATCAATAACAAAGACCCAGAATGGGTGGAAGAATGTAATAGTTATTTTAACAAAATCAGAATTAATAAATGTTCGGATAGGAGAAAGATAAGAAAGAAGAGGTGCTTTTTAAGAGTATTAATATCAAGTAAATACTCTTACTTAAAGTTTCTGCTAGAAAATGTTAATATTTTTCAATGTTTGCTGAAGCCCTCTATCCAGTTTCTGTTTATAACACTCAGTTTCATCACCTGTCTCTTTAAGCCACCCTTCTTTTACTAAAATTCGGTCTGCTCAGATTGGTAATATGAAACAAAATCTGATATTGTAAAGACACTACCAACTTAACTAACCATGATTTGGGGATTCTCTGATGTTTTTCTTGGGTAAGTAACACCACTGTAGCCCATGTCTATTACATGATCTTGACTGAAATTTATAACAAAGTCTCCCTTAACGGTGAGTGTACACTGTTTTAAGTTGGTCTTATACAGAAACATTTCTGAGATGTGACTCCAAGTGTACAGTAAAGCAAAGAGCATTTGTCATAAAACAATACAGAGGTATAGTTAGATAATGTAACATTGATTTTGAACGTTGCAATTAACAAAGTAACTTTTGTAAACAGTAACCATTTGCAGAGCTGGAATGTGTGGACGTGACAAAGATGTGAAACATTACTCAAGTAATTATAAGCAAACCTTATAAACACATAAAACTGAATCAAAGCAATTATGAATTTATTACCATTGCCTTGTGTTTTCCTCCATGTGCACATTAGCTTTGGTTGACCAATAATGCCATAAGGAATTTTTATATGGAGTACACTTTACCCTGTACCATTTTAAGACAACTGAAGGTGGAGTCACTAAATTTACAAAATGATTTGCTTAAGCGCTTGAAAAATGCTCACTAACTGCTTCTGTGTTTGTGTTTCATGGATTAACTTGGATCTTTTCAGTTTTCAACGTGTTTGTCATTACCATATTCATGCTTTTAAGTGTTTCCCTGTCAAAATACTGAAAAGAATAACAACACAATAAATTCTGACTGTGAAACAGAGAGATGTCATGTGTTGCTTACAATTGCATTTTACTGCTTCAAATTTCCATTCTCAGGATTTTAAAAGGACCAGATATTTCATAGCTTCTACATTCATGAAACCAATTTAATGTTTAGATTTTAAAAAAGGACTTTATTGAAGAACATAATATGTTTCTTAAAAGAAAAACAAAAAAACATTAAAATACCAGAACACTCCTTAAAACAATTTGAATACATATAATACACAGAGTTACAAAGCCACAACTTTTATGTTTAAGTATAGGCACGTTTCTCTTTTGGGTGTGAAAGGTTGTTTAGTATACTACAAAGCTTTATTACATTCAGGCTTTAAGTATAAACCTGCTCAGTGTGAAAGGAGTCGGGTAGATCCTGAAGCCCTTCTTAAGCACAAGCTCTTCAGGTCACTCAGACCACCTGTAAAACAGGTAGATTCATAACAGAAGGTAAGTTTGGTCTTGAATTGTTGTTGAAGGAAGTATGTGGTAGTCATAGCACCAGTGCAGACATGATTACAGTATGACAAAAGGAAACCAAATTCACAGAGCATGTGTAAAGCAACAAAGTCAGTTTAGTTGTGCAATTTAAGTCTACCTTATTGTGTCATATGACGGTATGTATTTAATTTTTAGGTGATAGTCACTTTTAGAATGTCAAATTTGCTTTCAGTGATCACTTTAGTGATACTGATGTAACATGTTACCTGATAAATATGCTTTTTTTAGCATGTTTATAGCATGTGTATTTGAGCATTTATGGTCATTTTAGTTGGCATAATTAGTTTTTGCATGAATAATTTTGAGTGCTAAAAATAATTTTCCATCTATTTTTATATTGTGCTATTCTGTATTTCAGTGAGTTTTCCTGGTAATTTTACTTACCATACTCTTTTTGTAAAACCAAAAGATTACACTGTGGAAGGCTTCAGTGGTGTTGGCTTCGCTTCTCCACATCACTGGCGACTGTCCTAGAGACAAGGACTGCCACTGAGCCTGGAAATAACATAACAGAAAAGCTTCAAACACTGAATTAGACTGCATTAGTTTCAGCAAATAAACTGGCAGTGGATACATATTCACACTTGTAAGGATATTTGAGAAACTCACAACATGTCTGTCAACTCTGCCTGGGTTGTGACTGAGTCTCCATCATCACGCAGAGCATCCAGTCCTCTGTGCTTCTCGGGCTACAACAATAAATACACCTGTCCATGACCGGAGAAGAAAAAGAAGTATATTTTGCATTGATTTATTCAAATAGAACAACTAAATGCTCTTAGAGCTAATTGTTGCTACTAAATTAACTGACATGATCTAAAGTATTCCTAATATATACAGCTGCAGTCCTGTTCATTGCTGATAAGGAGCCCTCTGCGGCCCTTGTGCTTTGTCTTTGTGATGGGTCAGTCTGGCGGACAACTTTAGAAAAAGTCCAACATCAACTAAAATGTGTATTTATGACAATAGCTATTAATAATACATAAAAAATGATGACAAATCTTTTTTTAATCAAATTTGGGGAAAAGATAACTTCAGCATGTGGGCTGACAGTAGAGGCTAGTAGATTACAAAAAGCAAAATAGAAAATTGCAAAACTTACAGGTTCTTTGCTTGAAGTTGATATTGGTCCATCCTTGAGCTCCAGTTTTTGAAGAATTTTCTTCCTTTTATCTGCCATTTAGATTTCTGTTGTTATGCAGGGATACTTCCATCAAAAATTAACCTTTTTCACAGTAACAGAGAGAGGTTTCAAGCAGCTCTTAGCTCTGACCTGCTTGCTCACTTGCTGAGCATTCGTCCAATCACCCTCCAACTCCCTTTTTTTGAAATGACCTGCTCTTCCAAACGCTTTCTATGGGCTGTTTCCCAGATGGGCATGTGAGATATATCTCATAGTTTTGTGAAACACTCTGGAGTGTCAGGTTAGTGAAGCATGGATATTCCAAAGAAATCACAATGGATGGGTAGTAGTTATTAGTTACTACTACCGCTACTACTACTAGTTACTATAGCTGCCAAATATACAGGTTTCTTCAAACCGACTGTTCCAACCTGAGAGCTAATGGAGATTTGTGTATCATGTTTGGGTGTCCCTGCTATGTCACAATGTCTCTTTTACTTGTATGTGTTTTTCAAATACACACAACACAAGCACATGCACATCTGCCAAAATTAATGGCAATTAAGACAAATGATCTGGCATTCTGTTCTGTTACTCTGTTACCTTGAATGTTTATGTCTGGAGCAAAGACAATTCCTTTGAAAAGTGCTTTGTCCCCTGCCATTCAGAAAATATCGGCTGCATATTTTTTAGCTGTAAGAAATCCCCATGTGTGAGACAGGCTTTCATGTGCATCTTCAACTTTCACTTTGTGCTTTTTTATTGAATGCAAATGATTTCAGGCAGCAGGGATCATTTTCACCAGACACTGTTTACTCGTAAAATAAGCATGCCACTGCGCATGCTCTATTGTTTTCTTGATGCATCCTCTTGCCACCAAAGCTCATTGATTTAGACTGAGTTCTTGAAAATTCTTCTTAAGGGACAAGGAACTCTGGCGATTTGGTGGGGTAACAATGAATAATGAGCAGGTGGCTCACAGAGCAGCTTGCTCAATGCCAGTCAAATAATTGGTGGTGCTTGAGAGGAAGAAAAGAGGCAGTGAAGACAGAGAAAGAGCGTAATAGGAACAGTGGTATTACAGTAGTTATTTGAATCCCCCGATGAGTTCCATTCTGCACAGATGAAAAAAATCCTGAGGGGAAGTCACATTATTTGTTATGCCCTGCAATAGGCCCCACACAATGCATATTAACATAACTTTCAAACAGAATGCCAGACGAAAAAATAGGAGGAGTCTTTTATCTGGGAAGCTCAGCCAAGCTGTGTGCATAAGCTAAGAGCGACACTATATTCCACTGTCCCAGTGAATGAGACACCAGCTTATGTTTACGGCAACATTAAATAGTTTTCTTCCTGTTCCTTTCCTTGAGCTAAGCAGTCAAGAAAAGTCAAGAGACGTTAATGGACACTTAATATGAAGAGAGGTAGAGGCACAGAAAACAGCTCCATTGATCTTTTACCCTTTTAAGTTCAACACTTAACAGACAACTGTTTAGAGCTGCTTCTGCAGCTCCATCATAGCTTTAGTTATAAAACCAGCACAGCTATATCTGCATGTTCTAAATCCTTGTATGGTGGCCAAGTGGTGTTACATTTATGGGTCAGTGGATGCAAAAAAGGGTGCAATAAAGAATTAAATGGGTATTAAATATATAAGTAAATGCCTATACTAACCTGATTAACACAGCAGCCAAATTCTTACTATGTTTACAGTTCAAAATAAAAAATAGTCCGACTGTCAGTCGGATGTGAAGCTAATGCACAACCAAACCTTTATAGCATACTTAACACCTAGTTGGCTGTTACAACAAAATAGCACTGATAGAGAGAGACAAAAGAGAGGAGGGGTCAGAATAAAATTTCAGAAAACTATTTCATGTGAATATTTTACATATCCTGACTGAAGACATTTAGCTATTACAAGCTGGCAGCTTGATAGGAAAGCATCAAGTCCGGTGCAGTTGTAGTTAAATTGTCAAAAAAAGTATTTTTATAACTGTGGACGGTATCTCCATGGCATTAGTATACATCACTATATGAAATGTAACATCCTAACCACAAGTTAAGCTCAGACACACACATGAAATGAAATGGGCATAGATTGTAGGACTGAGGCAGGCCAAAGCTGTGCCTCAACACTGATCATCTTACACAACATGAGATATGACTTTGCATGCGCATATCTACGGAAGAGCTGACCTTTTGTGCACAGAGGATCACATTTGCTGTTCCTCAGCATTCAGAAAAGGTACGTTTTATGAGCAAGCTGTGGCAAAAGGAGCTTGAAGTAAATGTTCTGACTAGTTTTATTGAAGAATGTGTAATCCTGAGAATTTGAAAAAATTTGAATAATTAAGAATTTTAATTAAAAAAAAAAGAACACTCATAAAACTATGCATTACAAAAAGAAAAAGAACTGACTTGTAGGCCCCAGTACAATGATGTACAAATCATTGTACATCAGGAACCCAATGGATATATTGGCCTTTTACTGTACTGTACTTGCCATACAGTGAATGTGGGGCTCTTAGGGCTTTGGACATTCTAGTGCCCTTTAGTCGCAGCAGTGACATTCTATGCCCAATTTATAATCCAGATTTTTTTTCTAAATTACTCTAATTTATTACTGAATTGTTATAGACAAACTGTTCATTTAAATAGGTAAAGGTCTTGTAAATACAAACTAGACTTCATATTTACTGGTATAAAGCACGAAAGAAAAATAACATACAATGCATGTTTCAAATTAAGTTCTTGATACCAAATTGATCTGTTCTTCTCATTTTTCTTCTCCAAGAAGACAGTGACAAGAACAAAACCCAGAACTCCTCCACAGGTGATGACACTAATTTGCACTTAATAACAATGGTTTCATTGTTACAACTGAATTATTACTAAGCTGGTGCAGCTATAACAACTGAAAAAAAAATCACTTCATGAAATAATATTAAAACCTTATATATCTTACATCCGAGGAGCAATGAACCAAATAATACTCAACAAAAATGGGCCATAGAGTTGGTGCTCAGGTCATAGTCAGGGGAGACGTCCTGTGTGTATTCATGAGCTTCTTTGCAGATAAGTCAAACATTTCACCAACAGGCATGTTTTTCTTATTTATAGCTTTCAGACACAGTAAAAATACTGTATTTGAATTTGAGCTGATATGTGTTTTCTATTATGATGTTCATTACAGCCCTAGAATTGACTTCTTACATAACTGCGTTTTACTTGGTACATCTTTTTCGGATTATGCTGAGCAACGTTACCATTCTGTATTATTAAGCAACTGTCAAAAACATAATTTTATTTAAAAAAAAAATAAAGATGTAACTAGTTTGTAAGGTCGTCTGTTTGCTTATTATGCTCAGTCGTCTTTAATTGGTGATTTCCAGATGTTTTGAATGTTTATAATTGTGACTTTTTGGCTTAGTGCTGAAAAAGAAATTCGTTTTGTGTGATCTCTGATGTTAATTGCTTTTTTGAAAATTAAAAATAAATTAAAGGGGAATCAAGTACATTGTAATAAATTATCCATGTTCTCTATCCTATTCTGTGTTGTCATCTCTGTGCAGTTTTTCATACTGAGCTGTTACATATAAGAAGTGCACATCTGTTGTTTATTGAACATCTGGGCTCATTTGCATATTAATGAATAATTATGTTAATTTTATTGTCATTTGCCCCTGCAAAGTAAAAGATTAAAGATCTACCCAAGCGAGAAAAACCTAGTTTGATGTAAAATAATGTTTTAGGGTCTCTTATTTAAGGCTATGAGAACAAAGCAAAAAACAATCAGAGGTTCTGTCATGTGAGCCTTTTATGACCTTTGGCAGAATAAGAAAAAGTGAATGAACTGTTAAGATCCCACAGTGAATCTGATGATTTATATTATAGACTTAGTTAAGGATTAAACATCAGTTTCTCCGTGTCTTTCTTACTGTATGCATAGCAGCATGCTTGAATATGAACAGTGCTCTACCTGACTTAATACCTCCTCTTTATGGTAGTCAATTGAAAAGAACCTTCTTTCAGCACACCATTATTAAAGTCCATCTCACACACACATGAACACACACCAACAGTTCAGATCAGATTAGATTTCTGATATGATGAAGATTGTGGTATCGGTCCCAAAAGAAGAGATGACACAGGATGCAACGTAGTAATATTTAATAACAGATCTGGATTCTCCACATTCAGCGCATGCATTATAAGTCAGAGGGAAGAAAACAAAGACACTGTGAAAATCCAGGAGTATATATAGGCAGATACATATGGAGTCACAAACAATGCTAAACACTTCATGTCAAGTGGCCATGTCCTGTTGTTACAGAATCTCTGGCACCTGTTCAAGACTGGACCTATCCCACACTTATCCTGTACCAACATTTCCTGTTATCCCATAGCTGACAGGATGTTCCTAATTTTTCATCCTTACAATTTCTCTGCAGAGATCCCAGATACAGTGCTGTTGTATTCAGGGGTCCAATAAACTTATGTTATTGCTTTTTAAAAATGTGCAGATTGGAATTTCAAATATTTTGGTATGTCTAGCACGTAAAGTGAGAGTAAATTAACTATTTGCAGCATTCTATATATTTTTTAACAATAACAATGGTGTTTAACAAACCCTTAAACAGGGTAAGCAAGGTAGTAGTCCCCTAACCGTCACCATAACTAAATTGCCTAAACAATTCTTGACATCAATCATAGTTGCTTTGTACAGATAATGTAAAAAACTTGAAATGTTTACATTGGACATAATCCAAGAGTCTGTAGAGCTCGGCCATATTTCAACAGCCAAGTTTCCAAGTCACTTAGCTTGGTTTAGCGTGGTTGCCCAACCAAGTTTACAGTTTACACCGTGGTAAGCTTTTCACCATTTAAGCTTTCTTGTTGGTTAAAAGGTTCCTCCCTCCCTACCTGTTTGTTTGCAGTCTGTGTCCCTTATGAAGCACACTTCAAGATAGAATAATATATAGATGAAGGATAAATAAAAGTGTTAGAAGTGTGCTAGAAGAGATACATCAAACATTGACTTGGCCAACATGAATACATAGGAATGCTCATGGGATGACCTGACATTTATCCCAGGAAAAATCCATTACAGCCAAACAGTCCAGCACAGAGCCATCCAAAACAGATGGGGATATAACAAGCTGCGATTCTTAATTGATCACATGTTGCTGCAAGCACAGAGCTCATTTTAAAAAGGCAACCCTGGAACTCATATGCAGCCTATACTTCTCTGGCCCTGCCAATTAAAATTAACTCAACCAATAAGACTGTGGGTGCCACAGGGGAAGCTCTGCCCAGGATAGATCATTTTTATGAGTGAAACACCAACTCCAAGTAAATCTGTATAACTTTGAGCTCCTTTATTGGATTTACATTAAATTTGGTTTTATAATGTTTTGCAAATTTGCATGGAGTTTTTAGCATTTTTTTAATTTGCCACACTAGTCATGAATCAGACATTATTTTATGTTGGAGAATGGATTTTCCATTTTCATTAAAACATTCCTAGTAGGAGTACACAGCAATGATGAGAAATGAAATAACAATCAAGTGAATACAGGGCATTTCAAGCACTAATCATGACTAATTCTATCAGCTGTTTTGGCATGGCTAATTCTCTCAATTAGCAGTAACTGTATTTTTTGAAACATTGGGAATTTATTGCACTCAGTGTGAGAGGACTACTATCAGAGTCATATGGCTTGTCTGTGTACACACACAAGTCAATATGGCTTGTTCTGATTCTTATAATAAACTTGAGATCTGTGGGACAATTAGATTTTTTAATAGATTAAGTCTTTATCATCTTGATTCATGGAAACATTTGAAAAGATTTACTGTAAAGATATTAGTCTTGAAATGGTACTTTACTGAACTACTGATACAACGACTACAACTTGAACTCATACCACTCCACTGCACCTGAGGAAGCTATAGAAAACTGCTAGCCTCATGAGAAATTGAAGACCGATGATGTCACTCATTGCTTAGCTGACTGGAGGAGGAGATAATAAAAACAATTCGAAAAGAGTTGAATTCAAAAGTTCAAAAGTAAAAGTACTCCTGCTTATGCAACATTAATCATTTAATGATTTTGTATTTATACAGAATTTGTTTGTTACTGCAAATTTATTAAGTATAAACAGTATAATGTTGTAGCTGGTCCAAGTGGAGAATTTGGACCCCTCACCCCCAATCCCATTCACAATGCAACTGTCCTGTCTCCAGATTAAAGAACAAAGAAAAGTTTAAAAAAAAAGGTTTCTTACATCAGCAGTACATCAAAATTTGTTTTTGAAAAAAATATGGGCAAAAAAAGGCTAGTCAGTTGCTGAATCTCAACTCTTTTCTATTCAAGATGGCACTGAGTGATTGTGAGATTACAGATTACAGCAGCTCTCTCTCACTGCAGTTTTTTTTTCTCTTTTATTTTTGTCCATTTTAATTCTTCTAAAATGTTCTTCCATTAAAAGACACCATTAAAACTTGTGTTTTCTGTGGCCTTTTGTCCTACTTTTGAGCTGTTTATGACCGTGTCTGGGGACAAAGTGCACTGACATGGCCTTATTATCTACAGTAAGGATTTTTACACACCATTCCAGGACAGACTAAAAATTCCCTGTGATTTAAAGGAGGGGAGACGTGGTAGCTGTTTAGCAAGATACAAGCCTGTCCTCCAGTCAGTCATAACAGAAACTGTGAGATGTGAGATCTCTCCAAAAATAAAATGGACAAGTTAGCAGCACTGACGTGGCACCTGAGTGAGTACCAGGAGTGCAGCATCTTTGTGTTTACAGCAAGCTGGCTAAACATGCTTACTCCAGCGACAATTGCTACACTGAACTGCTTCCAACTGATATGGGCAAACAGGGCAATGGAGGGCGGTAAAAGAAAAGGAGGAGGACTGAGAGTGTTTGTAATGAAGAACAGAGAAACTCTGGACGTATCACTACTGAAAACATTAGTCCCCTTTGGAGAAGCCTTAAAGCCATCTATGGCCACAGGAAGCCCAAATCTGAGGCCCAGTGGAGGGGTCGCACAAGGGGGGAAATGATTGAAACACATTCTTTAATATAACATAATATAACACATTAACATTTGCCCTTCCCCTACCCAGTCATCATTGCTGTAAACCTTCTCATCTGCACCCCACTATATTACGCCAATACCTCCCCAACCTCTGTCCCCTTCCAACAACATTCAGCTCCCTGCAACCCCCAATGCTCCTCTAGTAGTATGACCCCCACCAACAACCCTGAGCACAGAGCCCAGCTCCAACCTGTCCTTCATAACACTGGAGGTGAGGAAACAGCTCAAGAGGATCACGGCGAGGAAGGCTGTTGGTCCTAACAACATTAGCTTCAGGCTCCTGAAGTCCTGCACATACAAGCTGTGCTGGATAATTTAGCACATCTTCAACCTGAGCCTGAAGCTGATGAAATTACCACAGACATGGAAAGCATTATTTTCCATGTTCGCTTGAAGGTTGTGAGACATTGTGATAAAGCTTTACAAAGGATCTCGTCACATTTCATATTTGCCTCTCCAAGTCACGGGCAGTGACTGACACAGGAACACCATTTATCCTATTACAGGTACATGCATCAGTATAATTATTTTTACGCTAATAATTACAGGCTTAATGTTATACTTACCAACTTCTATGAAAAATACATAATTTCTCTACACGAGTACAAGGTATAACAAGTAACTTTACAAGCCTAATCCTCTCAAAGTACTTTGAAATGCTGAACTTTATTTATTGCCATGGGAAATAAAGACTGATATAGCTGGGTTTGCCAATCAGTATTTGCCCTCCATTGTAACAAACATCTTAAAAATGCTGTTGCCAATGCTCTATCAGTTGCTTTCACAAGGTCTGCACATCTGCACACTTGCTAGTCTGTTTCATAAAGTGTTCACTGGATTCTAGTAAGAGTCTCGTCTAGACTCTGTAGGGCCAGACTTGGTAGGAACAGTTCTACCAAGGAGAAATCCTTGAGCCTCTAAAAGTCACTTGTAGAAAAGAGCCTGTGCAGTCATTTGGCAAAGCATAATTTATTCTCTTCAACACACAGCTAATTTTAACTTACTTTGATATGTGCGCAAAATCACACATACTCTTCAATTTGGTCACTGTAGGATTTCTAGAAAGTAGAACAACTTCATTATTTAAGTTATTTCACAACCAAATGTTTAAACTATTCAGTATTGGCATAAGTTTTCTTGGTATGATACCCGAGTGTAAATCTTGACCTTAAAAATACACAAACACACAATCTGTGGGCATCGCTGCTGGCCACTGGGAGCTGCCCACTATATCCACATCCTTAGACTGTTTGCTTCTCCACTCGAGAATTTCAGGGTTAAATGCTTAAAGGCACTAACTGACTCATTTTTCCCACCTACATTTTACTGACTATTGCTGTGAGCAAAAGTTACATCATAATGTAAAGCTTAAATTATTAATGTAGTATGAATGTTGTATGCTGAATAAAACTTCTTCTTCTGAGCAGCTCAGTGCTGAGAGGAGAAGCCTGTCTGATACCAAGTAACTCCTTGCAGTATGTGGGTTTATCTTGGGGTATGCATAGTGATAATGACAATCCATCCCTCTAATGACCATCCTCAAATGGGTGTTTATGAAAAATTAATTCATCTTATTTCACATTGCTCAGTTTTCCGTAAAGAGTTTGTAGGAAATGCAAACAAAAGATTTTTTAAATCAAAATACAGCAGCTTTTATGGTGTCTGATTAATTAGAACATTAAAGAATAAAATGTATCTTTTTCATCATGTATTTTCTTCACACTTATAAAAAAGGAAAAGGAAAGACATATAAGGGTGTGGTTATGTGGTTAGCATTTTGGTGGCTGACTACTGGGCAAACATTTTGAAATACATTTGAAGTGTGGCTATTTTGACCTGATACATTTTTTACAGTTAAAAATATGATGGTCTGCCAGATATTTCGGTGTTGTATGGTGGTACTCAAACTGTTGGATTGGCCCAGATAGGACATGGAGTCTGTAGGTGGACGTGAATGACTGTGAAGAGAAACTAAGTTAAATGGAAAAAAAAGATTAGTGTAGTGAGTACCACAGTGCTGGTACTATTGTGCAGACCTTTTCTCACTAAAGTTCAACTTAAATTCAGAAATTTAACCTTTTAACAGTTGCTTCCTGTTCCATTGTTCAAGATTGATAACATATTTGGTGAGAAGGAGGGATGAAATTTTTACGTTATCTTAAGTGGTCATCCTGAAAAATTTGAACAGTGGTCTAGAATCACCTCCTACAAATGTGGTCTATAATTCTTTGCTACAGTCCTAGATGTGTGAGGCAGAGTGATGTTGAAAAAGAGCCTAGTCTAGTCCAAAGTCTCTACTCAGCGTTCCCTGGATAAATAAAGGCTGAAAAAGAGATTGCTGTATGCATTTATTTGCTGCTCTCCGGGGGTTGGATGTAATGGGAAGCAATAAAGATCTCATTCATTCATTTATCACTGGAGTGAAGATTGACCTCATTGCTTGCGCTGAGGGCTCGGGGGTGAGGACCTAGTGGAAGGGAAGCACTAATGCACATTTCACGCAGTGCTTGACACTTTCTGGTTTTGCCTTATACTAAAACTCCAAAAAATTCTTAGGTTATTTATACATCACTTTTGTTATTCTGGAAAAACCACCTGTGAAATACAAGATTTCACAAAAAGAGATTTATTGCTCGGACATAGAAGTTTTGTTCAAGGTCTAACTTGTTTGTTCAGCATGACGCAACTTCCACAGCCTATTAAAATCTGCTGCAGCTGCCACGCTTCAAACCCTCTCAGACACTACTTTAATGGCGCTGCATGCATATATTCCCTGTCGCACTGCAAAAAATAAAAATATAACTGACATCTTTTTCTCTCCACTAGGATCTGGACAGTAGATTAAGATGATGTCACATCTATATGACAAATCCCTTCCCCCTTATTGGTATTGTGTGGCAATGCAATTTCAACTTTCTTTCATGGTAGAAGTATTGAAGTAACATTTTCCTCTTCCTCTAGCACTGTTCTGGAAAGGGAACAGCTGTCGATGCAGAGATGAAAGTCAAAGGCTTTCCAATCAAAATGCTACTAAATCTATTTTATAGAAAACAACAAAAAAGCTACACCTGATATTTGCTGTTCTGTGCCTCCAAAGTCTTACTGTTTAACAATTCAATTCAATTCAATTCAATTTTATTTATATAGCGTCAATTCACAACAAGGTTGTCTCAAGACACTTTAC
>JAQNCA010000006.1:1815272-1871940 GCA_029783725.1 Acanthurus tractus
AACAGACAAAACACGTGCAATATGCAAGAAATGTCGTTATGAGATAAAATACTAAAGAAACACGGTATTGACCTTCATGCTAGAGTTAGCATTGCTGTAGATCCTGCTGCCTGCTCAACACCTCTGACCAACTTCTTTCCACAAAAATGTGCGTATATTAGTTGTGTTTGTAAAGGTAATTAGTACTATATACACTTTTTCTTCTAACACCCTCAATGTTAACTAATAACATGAAAAATGTGGCACTTTACAGTGAAATATAGCGCAGGTCTTTTTTCTTCTTGTTAAAAGAATGATTTTCACTGAAATGACTGAAACGTTTCAGCAATAAAATTGTCAAAACGTCAAAATTGCTTTCTATTTTTTTCTTTAGGTGAAATGTAACTGATGTGTTAAATGTGTACACAATATTGTGTTAAATTGACCGAAGGCCCCTGAATCGAATCGATTTGAAATCGAATCGTGGCAGACTTTGTGCTCTTGGCAAATATCGTATCATTGTCCAGAGAATCGATATAGTATCGTATTGTCATGAAACTGGGGATTTACACCCCTAGTATTGGTGGACAGTGGCTCTTTGGCTCATCTTTCAAGTAATCATTCCTAAAAATAACCCAGTTAAGAATCATTGTTACACGTACAGCTAAAACAATTATTAAGAGCACAATAACTTTTCCAATCATCTCTCCACTGGACCCAGTTATTCATTATGAAGTGAACTCACTCATTAGAGGATTTTTAGGCATGACCACACACACACACACACACACATTTGTACAAGGTAAAATGCTCATATTTTGATATTATTTGTCATGTAATGTTGAGCCAGCTGACCATCGAGGCAATTCAAAAACACAAGACAATATCACTTTGTTGGCAGTCAGAGAAACAGGCAGCCAATCAAGCCCCTTTTTGATACAGAGCCATAGTTTTACTTTGCTTTGCTTTGATTGGCTTACCATCAGAGGCTGTGGCAGTGGTCAGAAGGGAAAAAGTTTAAGAACAAGACCAGGAGCCCTAAGCCAAAAACTCTAAATCACTGAGGCATTACAATGAAAAAAAAAAGTTTATATAACTAGTGGAAAAAGTTACCAGCTAGTGTGGCAGGTGACACTATTGATTTATCTGCCAAAGACAAATTTTGTCAACATTTGGCGAGTGCTGATTTCAGTCCCTGGTGGAGGGTGTATGGCAGGATACTTTTAAAAAGTTATTGCTGCACTGTAGACGTCCTAAAAACACAATGGGTGGGAAGCAAGAGAGGGAGGGCCAAAGCTTTCTGCCCTCTCTCTGCCTTTCACTTTCCCACACCCCTACTTTCCCACTCCCTTCTTCTCCCACAGCTCTGTGTAACCCTTCCACCTCTACTGTTATTTTGCCCAGCAGGGCTCTTAATACTTAATGTTGATGCACCGGCGAGACTCCTGGGAACATTGCAGGCCCAAGAGAGGGTGCAGACACACACACACACAGACACAAATACACAGGCTACATCTCTTACTGAGCAAATAAAGGTGTTTGGAGCCTTTTCTGTCAAATGACAGGTGACAGTGCTACTGGGTGTGTATGTGCCGATGGGTGTTGAGATGTATGTGTGTGGGAGGAGAGCTGTGACATTGTCCCTTTTGTCCCCAAGTGAATGAGATTGAAGGAGAGAGGAGAGAGAGACAGAGGGGAATGGAGATACATCCACAAGGCAAGCATCCGAGGCTTTAACCAACAGGCTGATGATAGGTACAGAGAGGACGAGCCTGACAGAGGTGGAGACATGCACAAGATTTGCATTTTAATCTTGCAATTTAAGCAAAAAAGAAAAAGACTAAAAGTTTAAAAACAAGTGCCCCCAGAGCGTTCTCAATGTTATTTTTTTTTTCTTTTTGTAGGGGTGCTACGATAGCAGCTCTCCTGATCCTTTATTAATTGGCCATATCAACCTCCTGCAAATGTGACCTACAGATTTTTTGTCTGAGTCTGATCTGTGGCTCATTGTAGAATTCAGTTCATGTACTTAAGAAAGCATATGAATGTGAAAAGGAAGAAAAAACACATACTGAGGCACTAAAGCAGTCACATAAATATAAATATAATGCTTTTCTAATTACATACTTAATTTTAGTCAGCCTTGTGCATTTTATTTTAAATTAGGATGGAATAACTTAAAATAATGATACGAAACTTAAGTTAAATCATTTAGCCATTGGGTGTGATCAGACACAAATTTCAAATCACACACCATAAACAAACTGATACATTTTTACAGCATTACTAGAGAGGTCAAATGCATTTTACACAATACAGAACAATCTGCTTACAATACAATGCATGCACAAGTACAATGTTGTTCTTATAGTACTTACAGATGTACAGTGTTTTACCCTAACCTTTATGCACCACTCAGGAGTGTAATATTGTAATATTGATATTACTAGTAATATTAATATATCTAATTACTATGTAATAATTTGAATGTATCCTGCATATTACAATTAAAAAAGACTTTCTAATAAATTCTTTTAAAAAAGCATTTAAAATAAGTAATCAAATCAGTTTATGATTACTGATGATAAATTCAATCAAATTTTTCAGGATTTGTGATAAAAAGCAAACCTTTGTACAAGCATATCAACCACAGCTCGTTAATTGATAAGATACTTAGTGACGTCCTATCTTAAAACAGGTTTGCAAAATCCTGTGAAAATGATGCAAAACATGGTCACGTTCCCTGGTTGGGTTCTACCAGTCAGTCTTATGTAATACATGCATCAGACTGACATTTTCCTGTCTTTCAAGGCTCAGACAAGATTAGAGATAAAAAAAACCTTATTCAGAATAGGTCAACAGATAAAGCCAACTGATTTATAATAGGTTAAAAGATAAAAATCAGCTGAATGAAAAAGGTGAAAAGATAAAGAACAGTGCAGCAGCTTGGGCTCAATAAAACAGAATGCCAATTAGTGAGCAGAGCCAAGTCTCCTACTTCAAAGTAAAGCTGCTCTGTCTATAAAATTTAGCTAATAGCACTATTTCATATCTGGACATTTCTGTCTCTTTGCCAGCACAGTTTCATGTTGTGCCAAGATGTGTGTCATTAAAGCATCAAAAATGGCAAAACTCCATTCTCCTATTCTCAAATAAGCACTTGATATTCAACATGGCTCACACAGAAATGTTGGGATATAAATGCTGGGCAAAAAACATTGTTTTTTTTTTTTTAATAAAATGACGTACCAATACTTCTTCTGAGTTTCTGTCTGAAGTCTATTTATGTTCCCTTTCAGGCTTTGAGGGGCTGCTTTGCCACTATGGAGATGTCCTTATCTGGTTTTGAGAGCTCAAGCAGTCTTAAACATGCTCATGAATTTACATAACCATGTTTCATTTGAGGCAGAAAATCATCCACATTCCTCCCCAGAGGGTCTGGGCCCTAAAACCACACCAGCTGATTGTTTAGATAATGAACTGCCTTTTAAACGTCTCAGTGAGAGATGTGTCTTTGAAGAGGTAACAGAACATTGAGTCAACGGCCAAGCAATATCAGTGAGTTTTTAAACAATGTACAGCGAGAGATAAGGAGCTTTCTACTTAGGGCTGCTTGAACTGAATGCCCTGAAGAGTATGAAAATTAGTGTAGCTTATCAAGAAAATAATTATTTAAATGATACATATCATGTTTTTGTCATTTTATTATTCTATTTAATTTTTGTTTGCTTGCAAAAGCAGTACTACTGAGACGTAGTTCCAAACTTGATGTAGAGAATGTTTTTGCCAAGTCATAAAGTTTGAGACCATGACTGCAAAAATATGAAAAAACATCCACAGTTGTCACAAACGCAAACACAGACACACACACACACACACGCACACACACAGAAGACCACAAGCAGAGTCTCCTGTGGTTAACTTGGTTGAACTTCATCTTTCATCTTTTATTTATTATTTGTGTTTCAGTCAAAGTCCTGTCATTTCATACTGTGGATGTTTGGTTTTAATCATTTAATCAACGATAAAACTTCACTGCATTTAGACTCCAAAGAATTTTGAAATATTTAGCAGCTAGAATTACCACTTTGCTGTTGTATGCCTACTTAACCCAGTGAAATTGAAGTTTACATCCATGTTTGTCCATACTCATAAAATTTATGTATGGAAGACTGAAGGCATCGGATAAAACATCTATTTATTTCGTAATATATTTGGTATATTTGGTTATTTCCAGAAAAACGGAAATTATCACTATATTGACATATATGACTGCAGTGTATAATTTCTATGTGAAACGCGTTGTCTTACATGGGACTATTTTTAGGAGAACAGACGACTGATAGAGTTTTGTCACATAATCAGTCATGTGAAGCTCAGAATTAGTAAAACCAGTGATCTTGTGGAGGACTACAATGCTCTCGATTTGGATGATGCTTAATGGAAGCTTCAAATTCTAAAACTGGATACTTTACATATATTTTCAACCCTGTAGTAGAAAACACCTACACAATAAGCACAACTTGTAGGTGGGTATCCGAGAAAAGTGTGAGCATGTCAGACCAAATGTAAAGCATGATCACAGCTTTTCCCTTGTTTTTTGATTAAAACACTGATTAAAGAAATCTTTTTCAAAACATTATGATTTTGCAGTGAAGTTGACTTTGACCTCTTTATTTTATCCTTTTAGATGTCTTTGAGGAATAAGGTCATTAATATTATATGAATTCTTAAGCTATAGCCAAAAACACATATTACTAGGTTGCAGCCCTTGACCTTTGGTCATCGTAATTTTATCAGTTCCTCTTTCAGTCCTAATGAACATTTGTTACTGAGAGATTAAGCTAATGGACATGGGAAGGACAAATGCACAGCCTGAAAATCATTCGATGATATTATACCTCAGGTGATGGCATAATATTTTTTTAAGAAAGAATAATAAAAAAATATATCCTGAAATTCTAAATGTGTTTTTACCAGTTCACCTAACCAGCCTTTTTGACTGTGTAGAATATGTATACACTTACTGATGGTTTTTAAACCATGTGTCTTAAAACTTGATAAGCAGGTCCTGGGACGCGTTATGGAAAAAGGTGCATTGTTGAAATAGAAGATGAAGGTTCCACTTAATTTACAGAAGGGTGCACTGTCATGTTTGGGCTCTAACTCATTTAGGTGGCCACAAAGGTTCACCCGGGGACTTCCAGCTAAGTTGAGGAAGACATTCAAAAAAGCAGGATGCCACACTGCAAGACATGCTGAGAGACGAAAAAGACTGAAACAGTGAGTTTTATTTCATCTTCTGCCATGAACTGTAAATATTCACCTTTTCAAACAGAACAACCACAACGAAGCATGCCCTGGCTGGCTGGATAGATGACTGCAGCTCCCCTAGGAGGCTGACAGAGCTCACCTACGTAGCCAGCTGATCCCAGAACAGTGAGCTGACTAAGCTGTTCAGTTATCCACTCACACATCCCCCTAGATAAGGACGGAAAGCAGAGAGGATTAGGTCACATTTTAAACCTTTTTTGACAAAGAAAGTTGAGACACTGGGTTGCAGGTTTGCTAGCCTTGGAGATGGGATGAATCATAAGGCCAGGCTTGCATCACACGTACTGAAAGAGAAAATGTTCCAGAGAGGACACAGTGAAGGGCAAACACCAAATAAACAAGCACATACTTGTAGTACAGAATTATGATTTGATTGAAAAGCGTTGTCTTTGAAGCAGATACACATTCAGAGATTGAAAAAAAGTTTGACTTTAAGTGTAAATTCCCTTCTGGGTAAGCTGTGCTGTTCGGCCACTACTATGGCAGGTGAGAGGAATTTACAGCCTCTGCACTGTTGTGAAATTTCAACTCTGTTTTGCATTGAACAGTCACAGTACAGAAACAAGAGAGATGTCAATATGTCACCGAACTACAACTAAGAAAAAATGGGCTTGTTGAAATCTTAAGTCTTTTGGCTCAAGAATGTAACATCCAAACCTGAGAAAAACAACACCAAAACAAAGAAATACACAAGGTGAAAGAAGTCAGGGACTCCTTTCCGAAATGGTGGGAGTTGGCTTTGCTGTAGATTAACCTATTCTGACTCAGACAACCTCTTAGAAACAAAGCAGTATGTATTTGAGCTCTGGGGATATATATCGACACACGCATTCCCTCTCGCTCCCATCTTTTGGTGAAGCCAGAGAAGCAGCTATTCTTTAAAAACACATGCTTTGAATGCACCTGCCACACTACTTGAGCCGTCTGGCAGAAATCACAACACTGACTTACAGTTAGAGGCTGTGAGCAGTCTCTATAATCAGTCCTTTCAGTTTAGCTGAGGATGAGGGATGAAAAACAAAATCAAAGCTCATTTTCATGGGAAATTTCAAGCACTCCGTTTATAAAAGCTGTTTGCTTGTGTGTATACCAAACTGAAAACTGCTACTGAAGGCTCAGTTCACCCAAATATCAGGAGAGAAAAAAAAAGTTTCTTTTCTTTTGAGGAGTGACTGTCCATACACACAATTTTCAGTCTAAATTTCCAAGATTTTACTATATATTCTTTGGTGATACTTCTGCTTTGATAAAATACACTCCAAGTGATTGAAATGTACTCGATTGTTATGTAATTTTTAAAGCAGGTTTCTTTCCAAAAACCAATGTCCCTGTTGCTGTGGATGATCCACCGAACACACTGAACAGCAGAAATTTGAGATTCAATTCACATGAATACTCTGGAATACACTGTGAGGTCTGTGAGTTATCCCAGATGAATTAAATGACTCTTTCTGAACACTGTTCATGAAGAGTCATTTAATTTGTCAGTGCTGTGATATGCAACCTGGGCATAAAAAACAAAGCTGCCTGCATGGTATGTTACTATTAGTTTACTTATGGTGAAAAAGCCCATTTTCTTGAATTTTTTTGTAATTAATGTAATTTAGTTTTTCATCTAAGGTCTGTAGGCCTCCATTCTTTTCACCGTTCTGACACGGACATTTTCGTTCGATAATTACAGCTATAATTATGACATAATGTATCAAAAGCCTCCACTGGCATCAATTGTCTGAAATAATATGGCGCCATAATATCTGAGCAAAGCCATCAAGAGCTGCAGCAGAAAAAGTGGCAAAAAAATTTGCCTTTAGAATGGACCTTTCAAAAAGGCATTTATTCGTTTGCTTAATGGGAACAGAGTCTAGATGTGATGATGGATTGTTCAATCTTTGTAATATACTTTGTTTAAGAAGACTGATGGTATTGGCTTGAGAAGGTAAGTGTTTTTCCTCCCCACTTCCCCAAGTCCAATAAATGTTGTGATACCTGGAGGGCTGCTCCTTATAATGACACATTACGTGGTGCAATATTGGCACCACATAAATGCTATTTCAATTTCTTTGTGTAATCATATGACAAAGTGTTTGCGTTTTTTTCCCCTTTTTTTATGTTGAAGGTTTCATACATCATCCTGGTCTAGCTACAGTGATCACAGCATCCACAACTGCTTATCAGTAGCTAGGTTGTCCAGCTTTACAGGGAAACATTAAGGGTGATATCTTATAAGTGTTTTATTCAAAATATAAATAAAAAATCTGCAAGGTGAAATCTATGAGAATTTACAGCTTGTACATAGCTTTGTCCATTATGCGTCATGAGATCCAATTTGACAGAGGATAAACCCATTCAGCTGTAGTTTTAGCATATACTTCAATAGTAAATGGTGAAACAAATCAAATAGCAATGTTAAAAGTACTTCCAATATTTGTATATCCTTTGAAAAATGACTCATTGGTCTAAGTCCAGATAGAATGTAACCAAACAAGAGAAGTGTAAACAGTGAGAGAAGCTCTGAGGGGTAACTGGTTTAGGGCCTGACATCAGAAAGCTGTTCTTTGGATATTTATTTTGCTTTCAGAAAATCTGGCTCAGTGCTCAGGACCTCTGATTAAGTGGAAATGACTGCTGATGCTATTGCTTTACATGATCAAAGTGAATGAGACGTACCATTGGGAAGTTGAGAAAGAGAAGATGGGATGGATGACATACAGTCATGTCGACATATTGCAAAGCTTAAGTCGCAGAACAGCAGAAGACCTGGACATTGGGCTACGCCCCATTGGGCTGAACTGCCATGACACCCCTTGAACGATAGCTAATGAGTGCTGCAAATTCAATGTATATGTGGTAAGGGCTTAAAACTCCTTGTTTAGGAGGTTTTGAAATATTAGCTCTACCTTGAGACCATGTAAAAACACGTCAAACATTATTGGACATGCAGTTATTAAACACGATTAATTCTGTCTGAATAACTAAATGCGGCCTTGCATGCTTTAGTCCACTGTTATTAACATGAAAGAGCACTTTATTCTTGTCATTCTGCAGTGAATTGCCACCATTATTCGTGCTTTGAATGTCATATTCAAGGACAAACTGCAGGCAGGATCTCGCCTGTTTGAACATGGTGAGCACATGAAAAGCATGTGGGTGGAGTGTATATGATTCTTAATGAAGTTCAGGGAGAGTCTCCTGTGGAGGATAAAAAAATTACTTTGTTACTTTGTTCCTGACTATATTTTAAAAAGAGGATCCGACCATTCGTAAGGCTACACTGACATCTGCAAAGTACGTACAGCAGATATCCTATTGTACCATAAGGTCACGCTTTAATAACATTCATCAATGGAATTAAAATAAGGAGTGTGTCAGTTAGCACAAGTAAGGAGTCTGGTTGATGATACCTTGACACTGGCAGCACTTTGAAATCTGCTTTTGTTGTACTGTCTGAACAGTATCAGTGACATCAGATGAAAACATTTCAGGACTTTTCATGAAATAGAAACATGTTTTTTTAACAAATATCACACGGTAGCTTTTAAAAAATATATACCACTGAGATGAGGATCTGTGTATGTGCGACCTTTGGCATTTTGGTCATTTGGATAAGGAATTTTCTATGCTTGGTTTAGCACTGGTACAAGCACATTCTTTGCACTTTAAAATCATTGCAAAGCAATTTTATTTTATTCATGTGAATGTCTGAGTCTAAAACATGATGGAGAGCTAGCAATTAAACCAAGAAACAGATATGCATATTTCCCCTTGAATCTCAACTCCTGCCCACTCGGTTCTTTCATCTACTTTTCTTTTTATCACTAAGTACTGAAGTAGCAAAAGGTTACTGGTTTTGAAAGTTCATTCCATGTACTGTTTTCACTTGTTAAAAAGGTGAACATCTTTTCTTTTCATTTAAGAACAAATGCCAAAAACACATACACAAAACTTTGGCTCTGCATTGATTTAATGTTGGAACACACAGTAATGTCAAAACTATAAGAAATCATCCACAGGAGTGGCCGTGTTTTACTCTGTTTAATAAATACAAATGTTTACAGAGTAAATTCAAATCTTTGTGAGCCAGTATTGAACAAAAAAAAAACTCAAAACAACTGATATGAATGTACTGAAAGTTGTAATGTTGACAATGTTGAGTAGGACATACTAAACAATAATTTAAAGCATGTTCATAAACATAAGTTGTTGCTTTTTCAACCATTCAAACTGTGTTTTTGAAGGGTTTCTGTTCTGTGCAAGCACTTTTTTTCTGTGAGAAGATAATGGGTATTTTGACACACCTCTTCCTCTGACAGAGCTGGAGTTGGTCTCCATTAGCAGAGGAGCAGAGCCCCAGGGACAGCTCACAGTTAGGATGCTGGTTTGTTTGACAGGGTTATCAGTAGGCGGCCTGCAGCAGTTCCTACTCTCATACAGATACATTGGATTATTACAAATGAAAAGCAGCAGAGGGCTAGTATGAGAGGCAAACATGAGCTCTGGAAAAAAAGACAATGAGATAGAAATAAAAAAAGAAAAGCCAGGCTGTTGGTTCACCAAGGCTTAAAGGAAGAAAGGGCTTCATGTGTATGTGTGTATGAAGGTTAATGCTTGTTTAAGTGGGGGGTGTATGTATGATTGTGTGAATAGGTAAAAGAGAGCAATAAAACTAGGTTTTAGCTATAACTATACTAAACAACACTTTTGTGCCAGCTTCCATACAATACCATGTACATGCTAAAAGACTGCTGTTTATTGAGCTCGATCATATTTATGAACATTGAACTGACCATATACATTTGCAGCATATGAACATGAGTGCCATTAAAAAAACAATAATGGCTCTGCTTTTTATCTGTGCCAGTGACAATGAAGTACTGACAGCAGTGTAGAACTTAAAAATGCTGCTGCAGACCCGACAGTGTTGCCACCTTCCTGAAAAGACACCCTATAACTGTTACAATTCAAACACAAGCACCACATGCAGGCAAAGCATGTTAAAGTTCAGTTTGTTTATGGGGAATGTCGTATTTTTGGCTGAAATTTGTACACACATAAATATTGAGACATTGAAACACATTAGAGAGATTAGTAAAAACTATTGTAATTTTTAGACGGTAAATAGTGACTGAAAACTTGTCTTCACAAGTAATTGGTAAGGAATTTAACTGCAAAAAAATAAATAAAAAAATACTGCAAGAGAATGTTGTGATATTAAAGGTGTATGTACTAAAAAAGACTCTGTTTTCAGATTAGATTCCCAAACACAACCTCACAGATCGTTCCCAGGTTTTCAGACACTTACATATTTAGTGAGTCACAAACAACCAGCAAAGTAAAAACTACATCATGATTAACCAAAAGGCAGCTAAGATCTGGACTTTCAGATCAGTGGAATGTATGCCCTCCCTGTGGTCTTGAGGTGACAGACATGCACCGGCCTCTGCCGCTTCCAGTCATCTATCGTCCCATTCGGTCCTCCACTTTAGTTTTATATTCTGTGGGCAACACAGTGGGAAATACAGGCAGCCCTAAGGTGTCTGTGCGATCAGTGCTGACTTCTGTTTGAGGATCAAACCTTAAGATTATATCCCTGGAGGACAAAAAAGAGAGAGAGAGAGGAAAAGGGAAGGCGAATAGACAGCGAGAAGTTTTTGTCTGAGATGGCTTGGATTGTTCCTGAGACAGACACTGCACCGGGATTTAATCAGCAAGTAACAACATGATTAAGCTTAATATTGTGTGTGTTATTTAGGTGTGTGTTTGGAAAAGATGTGCTTTTATTATTGCCATTGTTATATCCTGCCAACCCCACTCTGTGTAAGGTAATTTTTCATCTTTCACATGTCGATTATAATGCAATCAGTCTCGACAGTGACAAGGCATACCTTTACAGAGCACATTGTGGCCATAGCCCCACACAGGCACATACACAAATACGCTCAGCTGTCAGTTCGCATTCAGCTCTGTGACACTTAAGCCTATCTCATTCATGACACAGCATTGATTGATAGGTGGCCTCCTGGCCTCCTGTTTGTTTTGCTGTTGTGGCTGCTTGCTCGGCAGATTTTCATCTCCCAGTCGTGCTATCTTAGCCCCCTATTTCTCCCTCATTTGTGTGATGCTAGCTTTGGCACGGAAGAAAAGCCTCTGACAGCACGGTGCTAACCAGTGCCAGGCTAATCACCAGACACGATGCCAGCCTTCACAACTTATCATCCCTGCTCTACTCCTCAACACTTGAACTGCAGCTGACTGATCTGCGAGCTGTCTGCAGCCAAAATGTGTGTCTGAGCGTGTGGTACATCAGCTCTTTGACACTTTGTCAATCGAGATGAAAAATAAATAATAAATAAATAAACAGATTTCTTATAGAACAAGACAGCAAACTGCAGCTACAACAAGACACTGAACATTGAATGCACCCCATTTGTTGTCTTTTCTGTAGCAATAAAAGCAATAAAAGGAGTGATATCCTATCATTTCTGGATTCCACAACTATTTTCTACTCTGATTCATGATCTTTTTACTGTTTTTAGATCTGAAGGTATTCCATATTCTGCGCATCTGTTTGTCTCTGTAATTAGGTGTGTTTTACACTCAACCACAGAACTACAGAAATCACAGATAGTGTTTTAGTTAGCAATCTCCAGAATGTAAAGGTTTAACACCTTGAAAACTACTTGCCACTTCCTTATGAAAGCAGCTGGCAAATATTTTTCATTCATCTCCATTCCAAAGAACAAAGACAGATCTATTTAACATACAGCTGAATTGAAACAGAATGTCACACTGCTGTGTGTTGCAGCTCAAGCTCCAAAGATTCGATACCTGCTATTTAGATAAATCGAGTTTGTGATGCAGACTATGCTTGATGTGCTTACCAATCCATACAACCTCTACACCAGGGGCATGAGTTGCCTACAGTACACGTACCATTAACCCCAGTCAATGGTTTTCACAGCTGCCCAAAGGCCTTGACAGAAAAGGACTCTAACACTAGTGACATGAAAAGCAAAGGCAAAACTCATCACATCAGCAATTAACAGTGGCGAGCACTTAAACCCTGCCCAACTTGGAAGGATATGGCTTTCTCAAGAGCAGCCATAGAACCAGTCCAGCATAGTCCCACTGGCAGATGCCTGTGAACACGGGCAGGCAGCTCAAGTCCTCTGGCACCATTACAACAATGTCACTGAGGCCTGATGTCTCACTATCACAAGACTCAAAGTAGGTGATCGTGTTTAAGCTGGCTGTGACCTGGGTAGACCACATCAAAAAGGCCTTTAAGAGGAAGAGGGTTACATACAAGCAGCTGGTAGAGAAGTGGAGGGGATTGAGAATTTGCTGCGCACCCACAGAGGTGGGATGTCGTGGCTTTAAAGGCTGCTCAGCCTGCACGGCATTCACAATGACAGCAGAGCATTACGGAGGCTACTGAGACAACCTCCAGATAAATTTATGAATCAGTGGGGTAGTGTAACATGAGATACAAGTCAGGTCTTCATAAACAACCCGTCTCCATTTGTTTTCAGTGAACCCTCAAGCGAGGAAAACTAAGAAAGGCAGAGACAAACACAAACCTGTGCAAATGAGACGGATAATCAAAGCAAATAGTCAATCAGCTGACAAGGCTGATTTGAAAAAGGGTTTTAATCATTTCAGAACCCTTAATTTATCTCAACCACCTTGACTTAATATAGTGTTTTAAATGCATGCCATAAGTAGTTCTCTAATGTATTTCATCCTTTGTATTCCTCATAGTCAGCCCAGCTAAAGACATCATGAATCATTTTCATTATTTCCATCTTTTCATAAAAGAAACCATTTTTCAACAATGGCTTCTTTCAATTCTTGTTAAAAAGCAAAAGACCATTTATAGACCCAAAATTTACCTGAGCTTAAGTACAGTAGTTCACAGGTTACAGCAAACGCAGGGTCTTACAGTTTAAGATACCATTTATACCTTTAGTTTAGTCATTGGTTTCAAATTAGGTTTAGGTTACATTACAATGCATCTACACTACGATGCTTTTAGCAGATTGCGGCTGCTGTTATGTGACATTAATATGTTTCCAGAGGCAACTTTGCTGACATCTTCCCTCAGGTTTATTCTTTCTTTTTTTAACAAAATAAATTACTAGCTATATAACAGAGGTTCAAAATGTGAGCACACACCTCTGTATATTAAAAGTATAAATATATAAAAGTTAGCATATATCTGTCACCATCACTGGCAACAAATGGTGAAGGCTCCACTCTTTACCCAGCAGAGTCAGCAGTTAAACCTACTTGGCTCTGTATTTCAGACCTTCCAATAAATCTAAAAGACACATGTTCATTGGCTCCTGTAGGTTTCTGTGTTACCATGTGGGTTTCCTTCTTTTTTCAGCACAAATATATTGAACATTAGCATATCCAAGTACTCTAAGGTCTACAGCTTTTGGATAATTGTAAATAAAGACATCTACTTAAGAGTATGTCATTAAGTGTTCTACGCCTGTATCGATATTTTCCTGTCTTTTAATGGCTGTGGCACTTTTTTAAAATATCATTTTTCCACAATACTAACACAATCCTTCTCCTGTGATCTTGGAAAGTGAAACTGAGACTAACTAGGGATTAATGTTATTGATGATGTCCTTGAAACACAAATTAAAGAGAGCTCTATTATGACAATCCTTGAGAGGTTTAAATTAGTCCGTTACATAACGGTTATGGAGCACTTGGAGGGATACATGATGATTCAGCTGCTAGTGTCATGAATTGCACCACTGAAGCTGCGCCTGTATTTGCCCCAGGAACCAGGCACTTTGTAACCTCATCTTAGGTGTGTATGCCCATGGGGAAAGTTCATGGTGACAGTCCAAGGTCCATTAAACAGTGGCTTCACTGTCCATCTCACTGGCAACCCCGTCATGACTGCCCACCTCATGGGCAGACTCATGACTTTTTGTGGCTGAAGGAAAGAAAACATGGCTTAGTTTCAGTGCTTTTGACAAGGTGTCCCAATTTCCTGCTTTGTATTGCTGGATACTGAAGCAACAGCACTTAGCTAATCTTGAATAGCCAGGGTATCCTTGTGACTCGACTACTTGGTACAAATTACTGTGTATACACTGCAGCATGACTTGTAATGCCTCGTTTAGCTGTGGTTTTCTGTATCGTTTAATTGCAGCGAGGAATGTCATAAAATCATATTCTAAGGTTTGACAGCCTCTTGGACATGCCCACTGTGTCCTATGCAAAAATTACTTCACAATTCTGGAAAAGTGTCTGGGGTTTGTGACTGTGGACACTAGCCTCAGTCTTTCTGTGCTTGTTTCTACAAGGAAATAACTCACTGGTTTCAGAACATCTGCTGAGTATTTTGTTTTATGATTTTATCATGTTCATGTTATAAACTAAAGTTTGATGTTGTCTTCTTATCAAAATTATTTAAAGAACTGTGACAGAGTTCGTCTTTAAGGACTTTATATATATAAAAATCAATGTACCTACAATCTTTGTTGAGTTGTGTATTTACATTCTTAACATTTACAACACTATTCAAACCCAGAGAAATCTTTGATTTTGTTCAAGGTAACAGTGTGTTTCATTTTGTCACCTGGTGAAAAAAAAAATGCTCGATGATACACCTGAGAGCGAGGAAAGAAGTTGGCAAACATGAGTAAATGTTACATGAATAAGATTTAATACATTACCTCGTCTGTAAACATTTCTGCCTGAGGCAGTCAGATTGATTTTCATCTGCAGTAGTGACTGTTAACAAGGAAATAAATCCCATTATCCCACGCTACTTTGCAATGTCATCAAACGGTATATCTTTTGTTTTCACTGATTTTATATGAGATTTGATATGAGAAAGAATGTGGCAGAAGTGATATTCTGTGCATTTACACAAAATAAGCAGCCCTTTTAGAATTTGAATTTAAAGGAGTTTGGATCATAATTTCTACTGGTTATGTTTACATTGCAGTTACTAAAGTAAGTTCTAAGAACTTGAAAAATCAAACAGGTTGTGAAGGAGTCAATAGTTTATCCTAATAACAAAACCTAAACCACCACATTGCAGGTCAAACTTGAAGAGAGCTCAGCTCAAATGTCACCACTGGTCCTGAAAACAGTCTGTAAAAAAAGAAAAAGTCTGTGCACACGACTATTTCAAGTTCAGTAGGTAAAAGTTAAATCATGAAATCGGGAGGTTGATGTGTGATGTGTGTGATGGATGTAAAACAGACATAACATACTTTCACTGGCCAGGGACTTTTCTTAGAACTGAACAATGAACTATATGTAATTTCAGCTTAATATTCTTACAAGTAATGCAAGTGTTCTTCAAGGCTGGTGATTGATTTAAATTATTATGTCATTATATTTCATTATTTACAACACTGACATGACAAACAACACAGGTGTGAGGCGTGTGTGTATGTCCTCTTTATTGAAATGTCTGGTGCAGCTCCTCTGCTTCATCTTTTCCTTCCTAAGGTTTAAAGACGTCTTAGGATATTTTCGCAGTAATAATCCCATTAGAATGAGGTGAGCACTTAATTACTGCATATTTTTAGAAGCCTCCTGGGATATCCCACTGCGGTGTCAGGACTGTTTGAGACAGTGCAATACTGTTGCTGATAACGCTGTTGAAACACTGCTCACTCGTTAATCTCCTCATTACTAACTACTCTCCCTCCCCTCTCTTGAACTAAAATGTGGATACAGGCTTGAATATTAAACATAG
The DNA here is from genome assembly GCA_029783725.1 of Acanthurus tractus. Lineage (NCBI taxonomy): Eukaryota > Metazoa > Chordata > Actinopteri > Acanthuriformes > Acanthuridae > Acanthurus > Acanthurus tractus. The sequence continues at coordinate 1,831,321 of JAQNCA010000006.1, forward strand.
AACAAGATTCTGATTTAAAATGATTAATAACAGCTGGAACTCTGCTGCACTGATGTCATTTTATTCTTGCTTTGGATCATTTTTGATAAACCATAGCTTCTAAACATTAAAGGTGAACTGAGTTTCACTGCCTCTCCAGTCAAGGCTCAGTGAACTTGATTCTTTTCTCTGGTTGACAGCAGGGGGGGTGGGATGGGGAGGGGAGCAAGAACAAAACAGACCAGAGGCTCACAAGGGTTTCATTTTGTTGCAAGGCGTGCAGCAGACAAACATACTGATAGCTTGAACCCTGATTAAGCTCGCTCATTGCCAAATATGGCTGTAAGCATTGAGTTAGAAAATAATAACATGGCGGATATGGGTCGGGGGCGGCGGGGGGTGGGGACGGGGGCAGGGGCTGGTGTTAGTCACAGTGCAGGGGTTTTTGAGCGAGAGGTCAATTAGGTATGCTAAATAGTCTGGGCATCAGTTCTCCCTGCTGCTGATCTGTATTCCACACCTGACTCCATCCCTGATCTCAAAGTCTCCCTGCATTCCCCCGCTCTGAGGATAACATGGAGTGAGTGGGGGAGGTAAGGGGTGGCAAGGAGGAGAGTGTTCTTTTATCCTCTGTGGCTTAATGGGGAAAAAGAGACAATATTCCCCTCCCATGTTAGCTCTTCTCAATGAAGCGCACATTAAGTCAGTGTTGGAGGTATGCGGGAAAAAAAATGGCTGGCAGCTGGAATGGGATGGAAAAAGGTCAACAGCGTGTCACACAGTCAATCTCTCAGGCAAAGCCCAGCCACTTGTTTGGTCTCACATTGCAACAACCAGTGAATTTGTGCAGAGACAGAGGGAATGTGACTATCAACACTGGCCATGATTCCCCATTACACTGTGGGGACACTCTAAAAAGGCCCCGTCCGCAGGAGAGGAAACAGTGTTGACAAGCGCCTGTAAATGCTTTTCCTGTTGTTATTCACTAAGGCAAAAGCCATTGCAAATGTCAGAATCCCCTGTGCTGGCAAACAGGAAATGGACTATGTTACTCACATTACGAGAACCAGAGAAACTCAAAATTCTAATTTGTATGTATGATCTGTAATCTCACATCAAAATCGGTACCTTCCGTTTATTTCCCCAGGCTATGGTATCTGGAGGAGGTAAAATTAGCTATTACCTTGTTTTCCATATTCAACTTTTTCATAAACCAGTGGTCCAATATGCTCAGGTTTAGGGACTCGTCTTCAATTTGGAGCTATTTAGCCAAGTGATGGGTGTAATTTGTTTCCCCCGTCAACTTGCCATTTGCATTTAAATTCATCATTACCAGCCATGTTTTGCAGAGATTTCCCCAGATTGTAGGTGCCAGGACACTCCAGTGACTGGATGCAAACACCCCATTATGAGTCCTGCAGTACAATTCTCCTTCTTTTGCCAAAGAACACAGGGTCCTTTTATTTTGGAGATGGACTTGCCAGTAAATTCCCCTAAGGCAAAGGTAGGGATATAAGTGTAAAATGACTGCCTACAAATGCAGATCTGCAACATGTCCTGTATCACTTGGTTAAGTCTGGCTACAGTCACGCAGATTCTGACACCCCCCTCTTGTGAGAATTGACTAATAAGAATTCAACTTAGGAAACAAGCATTATTCTGTAATAGCATATCTTGACAAATCGCAAAATGAGGTTCCCTTTGAGGAAAGAACCACTGTTTCCATTTTAAAATCTGAATTACCAGTAGTACAACTTCTGCTTTTGCTTTATGTTTAACCAATACAAGCACATAAATGGGAAATTATATCGAAAACATACAATTGTAAATTCATAAATTAAAGATTGTATTTGCAAAGGAGACTAAAAACATTCCTGTGAGAGCTGGTGTGGCTTTTGTCTGTGATATGTGATATTGTTAGGCACTGTTGAGATTACATATACTACGACGCTTTGTAACATTGATGCTGCTCCTAAATATTAAAGTGGGAGCATATGCAACACAGTGGTGCAGAGGTGCATGTTGCTCCCATAACCACTGCATCAATGGATCGAAACGCCCTCTTTAATGCTTATCCAGCTTCCTCATTTAGTCTTTAAAATTTCATGTAGTCTTGCTTAGTTTTCCTTATTGTTACCAATTTAGACAACAAATAACAAAAATACATTTTAACAGTATCACTTTTGCTACAAAACAGCTTTGTATTTTCCCCTTGAGTCAAATAGTATGGGGTGTTACAAAAGGAAACAGCAGTCTCTATGGTGCAAAGCCACTCCTGCAAACATTAACTTTTTCAAAGCACAGAGAGGTTTTCAAGCAGAAAATGCTTCACCCCAGCAAAGCCTGGATAAGGAAATGCTTCTGGCTTATGGAGAAACACAGCTTTCACATTCTGTAAGTCGACTGTTGCTAAAGTCCTTGCCTCTCAAAGGGGTGGGCAGTAGAGCCAAAATCTTATATTACTGAATATCTAATTTTTTTCACAATAATGGTTTATATTACAATGCAGTACACTGTAGTCCTTGTTCTTTATTTATGATTTCACTCTTCTTCACATTATCTAATCATTGTCTTCTTCTTCTTACTCCACCGACTGTGGCTCTCATTTCATACAAGAACATGATAAGCATTCCTGCTGCCCAAATCACATTGCCATGGGCTGAATTCTGGAAATCATGAGAATTGCAAGATCATGCAATAATCTTCAAATGGTAAAAATGATTTTGCTTGATCTGCACGCATTTTTTTCACAGCCGTATTTTCTGTCATATCACCCAACGTTAGCTTCCCCTTTAAAGCTCATAATCTCAGCTCAGCAAAGCTCAACTAATGCATTTACATCCTTCAGGAGTTTTGAAACATTTTATCATTTCCACTGCATAAATCTGTAGAAGAGGGCAGCAACAGGTCGGCAGCTGAGAATGTAGTCTTTAGGCCATCAGCAAAACTCAGAGATCAGAGATTAGAGTTTTAGACAGTTTCTGTCCAAGCTGTTGGCACACTTCCTCACAGGTAAGTCTGTGAGCGCAGTTTTCTGCCTAAGTGTATGTTTCATATCTTTCTGCTGCAATGGCCCTGATCCTGTGCATAAACTGTGATTACCCATGCTTGGATGTGTCTCTCAAAAAGTCTCAAGCATAATTCTAGCATTATGAGGACATACACTCTTCTTGAGTAGGTGCGTTGGTGTCTTTTCAGGTCTCCACCTCAGTTGCTTTTAGCCCAAGTTAGATTTGGATTTGTCTCCAAATTATCTGAATATCAACAAAAACGAATATGACAAAATTCTGATGAATAGTCAGCCACAATCTAACAATAATGGTACCTCTTTTATGGTTGTGTTCCTCTATATGGGTATTAATTCAAACTGAAACCACGACACCATATAGTACCTACCTGCAAATTTTAAAGAGACAGTGAAAGGAAGTGATGGAATTAAATAATAATTTATTGTATCATCTGTATATTTACACATCACCATGAAATCATTCTAAAAGATTATGTTTGACAAAAACAGTAGCAAAGCAATGAAAGTGATGAATAGTCACCAAACACTATCATGACAGCTGCACTCTGAGAGGGCGTCATCTGTTCGAACCAGACGTACGATGCTACAGCTTCTTTTAACTTTTAAATATTGTCGCAAAACAATACATGGCTGTCTCAATGCTAATTTTAGCGACAACTAACTTAAACATAATTAGTCAAAGACACTAAGACAGTAAAGGACAGTGACAAAATAAACTGAGTTTGATTTTCATTCACAGCTGTTTTTACAGAATTTTTTAAACTTGTTACCAGTAGACACCAGTGGTCAAGCACTAAAAATACACTTAGTTCTACATTTCCCACTATAAAACCTGACAACTACCACAGTATAGTACACACAGCACCAAGGCACATACATCCACTGCACAATTCAATTTTGTTCATGATACAGTTTCACCAGGACTTTCAAACAATTAAGACACTATTTCTTTAACTAACAAGAGAGTGCATCAAAACTATTAAAGATATCACTTTCAAAGATGTAGTAAAACAGTTCACAAACTTAAGATTATTTTGAAACTTAAGATTAATTTGAAAAAATATTTACTCAGTGCATCATAATTTCCAATCTGTCAAGCCTGTGTTAACATATATGCAGCTGGAGGTTTTTTTTTTAATAGACAGAGGGGAATAAGTAAGTGTTGTAGCTCCTTAAAAAACTTAGATAAATAAATAAAAAATCCTTTTAAACTTTTTTACATTTCACTTTACGGAGTGTATTGTCTGAACAAACACAGTTGAGCAAAGTGTAAGTGCCTTGGCAGACCTGTAGCCTGCATTGTGATGTTAAATTGTCATTTTTACATCCTACAGTACAGCACTTTCACCCTGAAAATGTGCAATAACAAATGCAGAAAGTCCTAAATTTTAATCTATTGGACTGTTGTTCAGATAGTTTATACATTGTGAGTACAGAGGAATGTGTGGAGGCTCATACAGATTGTGAAGCTAGACACTGCAATCACATGATGGAGATCAATATCCTTTTAGGACATGTGTGCTTGGAAAACTATTTGCATGAAAACACAAAATAACTTTTCAGCATGTGAAAGAAGATAGGAGAGAGTGAATTTTTACTTTATTTACATGTTCTGAAATGAGCTCACTGTGAGCAGTAACTCCTTTTCTCAAGTTTCTGGAACTTTTACTTTTGTACTTGTGTATAGAATACCAATGTGTAAAAACAGATTTTTATTGGCAGATATTTAAAGAAGGCTAAGGAGTTGGAATCCTGCAGCCATTTAAATTGGGAATTAAAAATGTAAAAGTATTAAAATGTTTGTTGAACGAGTCTGATGCTTCCTTCATCTTAAAATCCCATAAGTCTTCCATCTGGTGAGTAATTAAACGGGACGACTAATCCACTAATCACTTGAGTTTAGATTTCACAATAAGAGAAGCTTGAATGGATTGTGGAACTGATAGTGGGAGATAAATGGTGAAATGTCTTTGATGTAGTAGTAATAAAATAGAAATTGGTGTCATAGGATACTGTGAAATGTGCTACATAGCACGAGTGAATAGAGTCCAGCAAAAACAGAATCCGTTCTTTTAATTAGGTAAAAAGTGTGCTTTTGCAAGCAACTTATCCTGGTATCCTCTGCTAGCATCAGACTAATTAATACCCCAGTTGAACAATGATATTTAATGATTATCCTCCCACGGTTAAGGCATTTCTTTGTTTAAAGTACCACATTGTAATGTTGTAATGTTTAACATGCACCTGAAGCCTAATTCCAACTGCTGTGTTTTAAAAAATAACCCCACAGTGTGTTCAGAACTGAACTGAATATTTCCAAAGTTATGATCCGTATGTCTTTGGGACAATTCAATTAGCATTTGTGAACTTATACTCTACATTTCAACAGTCATCTGAATGAAACAATTAAGACTTTGATCTGTGATGTCCTCTATTAAAAGCCTTGATTGATAATGAAATCATTTTTATTGATAATAGAAGGATTCAACCACATGCCCTCGGAATACCCTTATTTCTTGTTCCACAACCTTTATTTTGTATGTACAGTGAAATAAAAAATAGTGACAGGCTAGTGATTTTTTTCACTAAATAAAAAATGATTGGGTTGCCTTATTTGCATGCATCTCAAATAAAAACGTACTTTCTGCAAAATAAAGGAGAAACAAAAATTAATTGCAAACACTAGGCCTTTACAAGTTTTGCTTAAGTGTTTGCAGAATGCGGAACACTCAAACATGTTCCCTAAATATGCAACAACAAATGCCTGAACAGTTAAAAAAAGTGCTATGCAGTTTACACTTACAGCAGAATGCTTTGGATGCAGATATGGAGGTAAATTTTGCAAATGAGAATTCTGATTTACAGTCATGACTCAGCCGTGACTTCAGATGTGATCACCTCAGACCGCTGACAGGAGAAAATCCCTGGTAAAACACTGTTCAGCTCTCTAATCCACCAGCACGGCCTGAACTGCATCACACAACAGTATATACATGACTGCATGAAGACACTGCACAGTGGCCTACGGAAATGGCTTCATGACCACATGAGCTGTGTAGAGAACTTGAAGTTTCATTGCTTTCTACATTTATTTTATTTGTAGTTATCTCAAACTCATTCTTCATTGTTTTTCTCACATTTTTTCCAGCCCCTCTTTGACAAGTTGCTGCAAACTCATCAAAACTCCTGACTCCTGTCAAGCCACATCCACCACATATCCCTGTTGGTCTGGCTTCGTGCCTCTGCAAAGCTGCTAGGTAAGAATGTTGGATGTGGAGGCGGCAAGGTGGGTCAGAGGGTCATGAGATTTAACAAGAAGTATCTGAGAGCTGAGAGATAGAGAAAGCAGGAGCAAAGAAAGACCACTCATGATTTTTTTTTTCTTTTATTTGTGTCTGTGTGTGGTCATTCAGTGTGCCAAGTCAAGAGTCATGGAGTGTATGTTATCACTAAGGACTGTGTTAAAAGCACTGACACAGTCTGGGTACAAATGGTAGGATAGGATTTTCCAGACAATGTGTTTGGTTGTTTCTTTAAGTGTGTCTTTGAATAAAAGGATTCTGTATTGCAAAAAGACACCAGACAGAAAAAAGGCATTGATTTGGAATCCAGTACAACTGCATTCAGTCTACCAGTCCAGTGGACCACATCACATTTAACAACAATAACATGCACAAAAATTTGAGATTTTTGGAAACTGATTCAGAATTTTTAGAAAAAACATTTTAGAAGTTTTAATTATTCTTCCACAGGCAATATTGATAATTTAATAAAAAATCAGATTTACAAACTGTAAACTACAGAAAAGGATAAGAATAATATTAATAAAAACAGCTTGTCAAAGTTCTTTTTTTGTTTTTGCTAAATCTATCTCATAGGCCAGTGCATCTGGCTCAGTCACCAGTCGAAAAAATAATGTCCTTATTGGTGTGCATTGATTATTACTTTAGTTGAATCTACTTAGTGCTGCTGAGCATGCACCTAGCTGTTTACAGCCAAGTGTTTTTTTGTAATAGTAGATGCAGTTATTGTAGAAATAATGCTTCACAATTACACCAAAGCCCTATTTTCTGCAGTGAAAATTGATCTATACTTACCCTTGACACTAAATCACTGAGTCCTTGTGGCAGGGTCGGAAGCACAATATTTGTATCTACAATTTCCTCTAATCATTGGTTTTTGAGAGCAAAGCTACAGATCTGCCACTCACGCTGCCACCCCCTCCTAAGAGCCTCCTGTCTCTCCTCCTGAGACTTGGCAATGCACTGAGAGATCCCTTGGGTGTTGCAAATGAACCCTGCTGTTACCCGAAATGCAAAAAGAGCCTGCGGCTATAGAAGTGAATCACTCTTTGAATTCAGCATCTCATCTCTTTTTCTTTGTGCTGTGTTGTACCCTCCTCTATTTTTGGGTCCTAATTAGGCTCAAGAGGTACTAAGAGGTACAGGAGTTATTATATCAAAAAAAGAAAAAAAAAAACAATTGCAGTTTTTTTTCCAAATGGTGAGAGGGGGACAAAAGATAGGAAAAAACATTCATCAAAAGATTATATAAAAGCCTGTGACATATGAAAATAACTCAGGAATGTGTTTTTGTTATTTTAGCAAAGGGTTTAAAAAAACGGCAAATAACTTTCAACATTAGACATGGAATGTACAACTTTCATGCCATCTGTCACAAACTTTGGTTCAGAGGTTCTAAAAAATCAGAGAATGCTCAATTTGACAGCTAAAATTCAAGGCGAGGAGAGTTAAAAATCACAGGCTTCAAGTCGCATACCAGGATTTCTGCTTTTTCAAATTATGGCAAAAAAGAGAAAGTCATGTCAACTTTTAACAGACTATATGTGTGATTACACAGCCATATATATGATGTCAAATAAGAACTCAATATCATTTCATGGCTTCACAGTCATGAGGCTGAGGGTTGTTTACTTTGAAATCAGACTAAAATTGCTTGATGTTTCTGCAACACTTCAAACTCCCTTCTTCTTCTATCTCCCTGTACAGTTTGAGATGTGACAGTCTTTACTCCCATATGCTCCTTATACTATTCAAATTATTCATGGTTCAGTGTTAGGCTGCTGCTTCTTTTTGCTAAAAATGTGATATTAAACTGGCCATCAATCATACATAGTTCAGACAGCAAGTCAACATGCAGTACTATACCTCCATCCCAGAAACTTTTTATCAAAACAGAACATTTCTAGAAGAGTGTATGATAGTAGGTTTAGGCTAAATTTTTGACAAAAATATTGAATTATGTTTTGAATTATGTTTTTTTAACAAGGACAGCGATTCATGATCTTTAGAACAAGCTTTTTCAAGTTGTCGTTTAAGACTTTTTTGTAAGGAAACAAACAGTACAAACACACTGTTGTCCTTTTTGAAAAAAAAAACACCACTACAAAACATTGCCTAATGTAATAATTATGTATTGTCTGCTACCTCTCTACAGTACTTGTCATAAGAAGAGCCTTTCTCTAATGCCATTGTTAGACATGTTTGTTTCTGCCCTGCAGCCTCTGGCTGCAAGGTAGTTTGAACATGATGTGCTCATGTGAGGTCCTATCACTGCCTGTATACTGCTTTTTGCTTGTTTGTCTATCTGTTTGTTTGTTTTGTTTTGTTTTTTCGGTGGTAAGAAGTATTGTTGTGATGCCATTTGGGATGCATGCCTAATCTTTGCAATCACTGCAAATGACCCCTGTTTGTATGATGCTGGTTTTATAAAAATCCAAGCATTTCCATATTACTGATGTCAAGTTCTTTTTAAAGGCCAACTACTTCATTAGGTGAAGAAATTCAAGACACCTGCAGTTTGCTATTATTGATCTATTGGCAATTTTCCAGGAAAACTTGAAAATTATGTGTTTTTAGATTTGGCTAAGAAAACGACTTTGGATTTGTTCATGAGCCATAAAACAAGCAATGCAGCACAATAGTATGATCTCTCTGTGATCACAGATCACTGAGATAATTTAATCTTTCACAATCTCATTTTACCATATCACCCCCCCACCCCCCCACCCCCTTAGCTAATTGAGACTTTGAATTTTAAGTGAATAAGATTTTGCTAAATAAAAAGGTTTGCAGATGCTTATTTTCTTAAGTTGGCCCTAAAATGTGAATGTATTATCAGACAGTTAAGTGTGATAAAACACTCCATTCCCTGCAACAAATTTCTCTGAATAATTTGGGGCACTTGCTATGAGTAATGAATGTTTGGAGAATTATCAGTGGTGCATACAAACTCTGTGAGTAGGTGTATCACATTGAAAAGGCAGATAAGTGAAAGATGCAGCAGAATAATCATCACCACAGCTGAGTGGCTGCATGATTTGAACAATCTTCAAGAGAATCCACAAGCCAAAAACTAACAAGACGTCTGTGTATATTTGAGGAAAATGTACAAAATATAATACCTTTGTTAAGACTGCTTTATCTTGCCTAACATGATGGGCCCTATCGTACACCCGGTGCAAACGCAGTGTGCAAGTGGCACTGGGGTCATTGCTATCTTACGTCATTTTTGCCACCGGTGTAAGATAGCAAATCCACTTGTGCCAGGCCTGTGCGCCGAGGGGCAGAGGTCTGAGAATGAAGGCAGAATGGAGGCATGTCCTGGCGTGTTTGCTATCTTACACCTGGCGCAATGAGGTTAAATGTGCTAGGAGTTTTTTTTATAGTACTGCACTTTCTTTGTTTAAATTCAATATCAACAAGCGGCTAAAAGAAAAACAATCCGTCAAGCATTAATTACCATATATATATTCTATTCAGAAAATGAATTTAATTTTAAGATGTGTTCGTGCATACATGCCTGCATGTGTGCATGTTTGCCTGTGCAGGTGAAAATATATTGTAGAAATAGAAATGATAAACGGCAATGTTTGCTTTTTAAACGATTTGACTTAAGGGGGGATTAGCTGAAAGCTGTCTGACACAATACATTCATTGAGCGTTGTTCCTGTCCAGCTGAATAAACGAACGAATGAATGAATGAATAAATTAATAAATAAATATATCCTTGTACTTCAGCTGTTAACGTTTGCGCTGGGTGTACGATAGCGATACACCTGCGCCACTGGCGTACGGCAGAACCAGTCTTTAAAGGGAATGAGAGCGGATTCTCCGATTGGTTCATGCACTTTTGGCCAGAGAAACACCCATGAAACACCTTTGAATTTATTAGATGATTTTACACAGCTGATTGGACTACCAGCTGCGCACCAGTGGCGAGGTGAAAATCAGCACTGCGCCTCGCCCGCAGCACATTTAAAGGCAAGGAGAGGCGTTCATTTGATTGGTGAAGATTACACTTGGCTGTGTTAAGCCCACTCATGCCTTCTCTCCTCCCTCTTTGCCACTTGCGCTGGTGGGAGGGACGGAGGCATGCATGAAAATTGCAAAATTCGCTAGCCACACCCCGTTGACGCGGTGCAGGCGAGGCGCAAGGCAGGTGTGCCGCGCCCACGCCTGGTATTACAAAAATAGAGCCCAAGGTGGTAAAAGATCCTTGTTAAAAAAAATTATTTGCTTGTTCATGTTTGAACATTTGTGTGGAAATTTCAGACATGCAAAACCATGAGTAAGATATCAGCAGCTCTGGTATTGAAAACATTTTATCGATGACATTTACTCTGCTGGACTGCTTTAGGCAGCAAAAGATGATCAATGTGTTTCAGTAACTATTCCTACCAACAAACTTATAAATTTGGATTTAGAGTTTTGAATTTCATAATACTCGGTCTTTTGATTCAAAGGTTTTATCTGTTTATACTATTACCAGAGTCTAGAATAGTGAAGTAAATTTTAGAATCTTGTGATGAGGACTGAGATTCCCAATGTGATTTTGTTAGTTAATAAATGAAAGTTTCTGACTGGGATTCAAAGCTTCAGTAGTTGCTCCAAAGATTGCTGTAATGATTATATCCCTCAATACAAAGTTGCCCTGAAGGATACTGCCAAATATACAATTCCTAGACCTGTACAAACACTCATATGATAAAGGCTGCAACAGGAATAATTCTACCAGAAATTCATCCCCCTGGAATCAGGAATGTGTAAAACAAGATATTTATTTGATTTTTAATTTAATTTAATCAGTATGGTCTAGACCAGGGGTGACCACACGTTTTCAGCTTGTGAGCAACTTATAAAGTAACCATGTCAAAATGATCTACTTATTATAAAAATGCCTCGCATGACTGCTTGAACCCATATTGCACAATACAACTGTGTACATTTGTTGTCATTACCTCACTCTGATGACTTGCACTGCAGCTCCCCCAATTATTTTTATACCCTTTCTGAAGTTTAGTGAAAACAAACCGGGCAACTCGGCAGCTCGCGCATGACTCACTTCGCTTCTTGTTGTCTGTTTCCATGGAAACCGGGGAAAGACCCACGAATTGCTCTGAAATAGCGCACACAGCTTCCGGTCTACACGGATTGTATGGATTTTTTTAATGCCATGCGATCTACCCACATTACCTTTGGGATTGACCAGTAGATCTAATGAGCGCCCCGGTCTAGACCTACTCAATATTTAAAGTAAATTGAAATCACAAAGTTTTGTTGTGATTTGGTGCTATATAAATGAAATTGACTTGACTAAATATTTATTTATTTATTTATTGCAATCTAATTTGGCAAGCATGATTTAACATTATGAAGCTCAACATGTTTGGCACGCCACTCCTTTTTAACTTGCAAATTTTGTGCTCCCTGCCTTGGGGTCTGCATGTAGATCTGAGCTGGTCTCACCATGTTGGCATATCATGGTCAGGAAAACAGACACCACCCCCTCCTCTTCAACTGGCAGAGTTTGTTTGTGTATGTCCCTCTTGACACTCAGCAACATCTGCATGACCATTATCACTGGTATGAAACCTTCACTGGACAAGAAATCCTAGCACTACAATGTACAGTGAAAGCAGCATAGCACATTACCTGGACTGATCCGACCTCCACAGGACTGCTGTGAGCCATACACTCAAAGGATCTGGTCTCAGGGAAAGCCAAAGGATCATTGAAGACCCCAGCCATGTAAACTTTACTCTACTACAATCTGCCAAAGAGTGCTGGAGCATAGCAGTACAACAGACTAAAAAACACCTTTTCCCTTGAGCCATAGGGCTGCTGTATTTTATATTGATCACTCAACCTGCTGCACCAAGCCTGTTCATTCAATCACACAGGCCACACCATGAATACACTGCAATGATATTTCTACTGAGGAACATACCATTGCATGGTAAACATTTGTGAACAGTGACAGGTGGCATCACTTTATCTTAATCTATTGTACATAATGCAGAGAGTACACTGACACATTGTACTATACTAAATGTCTCTTTTACCTGTGGCATTAACCTTAATCATAACCTTTGTACAATTTTGTATGTAAACAACCTACAGTTTTAGTCTTTACACATTCATTATATTGCATCCATACTGAAAAGTTAGGTCTTGTCTTGAGATTAAGAATTTTATTACTTTATTGCCTGATATACTGCACCAAAGTAAAAAGAAGATGAATCTGTAGCCCTTATCTCTAGCCAAAGACAAAAAACACACATAAAAACCTATAATAGAAGTCATATGCAACAAACAGGTAACAGCACATTCAGTAGGTGGTACCGACCAGTAATACTGTGGGCTATGATTTCTGGATGTTAACAAGGTATTTGCTCATCTGAATGTGGCTTCAGACAACCTTGCTTGTATTTTCATGGTTTTTGAGCCTGCTGTGAATTCTCTTAACTTGTGTTTGTCTTGAGTTGGGCAAAAATAATCGACAACCAAGTGGAAAAAGACAGCTAGATCGATACAATTAAGCAACTGAGACTGCAGGAGTAATTTGCTGAGAGATGGTGTATAGGCTATGACCTGCATTCTCCTGTGTATTCATTAGACACATTTACTATCCAGGCATTTTAAAGCTAATGACATTATTTGTCCTCCTGTTTCCTCTTCTTCTCATCTTAGTTTGGAAGTGACCTCCAGAAAGTTTGAAGACTCACAGACATGCTCTGCAATACTGATAATACCTACAAACCACAATATACATACAGCAACTCAGGTCACAACGGACCAATATAAGCAGGGTGTTCCAGTAAATTAAAATGGTACCCCATAAGATCCGACCACACTATAATGCAGTTTGCACATTATAATGGACAATAATATTCTCTAAGTCATCACAGTGTCATTACCTTGGGTATTTGTAAAACCAACGCTTTTTTTGGTACTCACCAGTTAAGTTCGTGGGCTATGGAAGGAGGCTAGAGTTTTGTGTGAAGTTACCTACTGGTCTCTTGCAAAATAGATCTAATTTAAAAAAAATATGTTGAATGATATTTCTTCTCACATCAACTCACCTCTAATCATCCTTTTTTATTGTACTAAATTAAAATGTAACTAAACTCAGTAACTAAAATACTGTAACTAAAATGTCAACTAAACTAAACAAACTAAATGTTAAAATTCTAAACACATCTCTAATATGACAGAAGCAGATGCTCCTGTCATTAGCAGAGGATAATGCCTGACAACCTGTAATTGACAGCTTCAAATAACATCATGGTAGTGGGTTACTAATTATGTATATTGACTTCTGGGACAATGTTGAAATTCATGCACATCTGGAGCAGTGACCTGCGCAGACATGCATCCATATGCTGGGTGCAGGATGACCTCAGCATAAAAAAGTGACAGCAGCAAGGTTAAAATGAAGAGATGCATGCAATGGTGGAGAGATAGTAGGTTGGCTTTCCGATTGGTTGACCTGAAAAGTCCTTGTGACAGTAAATAAAGACTTTAGAAAGTAATAAGCAAAATACAAAGGAGGAATAATTTTTAATCATGAGATAACAGCACTGAAATGCTGAAAGCATATCCAGTAAATAAAAGCTGGCTTATGATTTGTGCTTCAATACAACCAACACTCGGATAATGAGCCAATTTAAATATTATTGACTAACACAGATCAAGTCTACTATTTTGTCTACAGTGTAGCTTGTCACTGTTACCTGTTAGTTAAAATTAAACCGGTAAATATTCACTTCAGCATGGCACCGCATGTGTGGTCCTCCACAGTTAAACCTGAATAGGTCCTTTTCTGCAGCACAAGCAGATACAATTTTAACATCTTTATGTGTGACAGTATTCTACTTGAATCTTCAATGTTTTGTAAGCACTAGCTACATAGCAGCTAAACTGAAGTCTTAAGTGAATATTTATTATGTTTTCATTAAAGGTGTTTAAAAAGCATGTAAATACATACCTAACAACAATCAAAAACAAGAGATATTTTGTCAAGAGGTGACCTCGTTGGTAGGGGCATGCATGTCAGACTCTGTGCTCAACACTAGCTCATAATTGCTGTAAGAGCACTTCAAACTTTAGTTAGTAGAAGCTGCAGTAAGGGCACAGTGTAAAAAAATGGACTCCCTGGGATGAGCTTTGTTCTTTTAAGCTTGTAATTCCTTTATTATTGTAAGTGCAATACTTAAAGGCACTAGCCTCTCCGACCTTAACTGCACTGTTAGAAAAGTTCCCCATTATTACTTAAAAACTTTGTGGAGGTCAGCATGCATGACTGTTATGTCTCTCTTCAAACCACCGTCTACTATACAATTATTAAAAATAGTGAAGCAATCCCATTTTTTTTGTTTTTCTGAAGTTTCTTTCTTGAATTTCTTGAGTCAGTAAATACAAAAGAGCAGTGGAGGCAAATAGTAGCAGCTGTCTCTAAACAGAGCTGTCTGATGACTTGTGACTTGCAGCCCGTCACTACATAAAGGAAAACTGCAATACAATGACAGTGTTCTGTATGAAGAGAACTGATAAGTGAGTGAGACAACACCTACACACTAAAATCTTCTATCATCCTTTAATGCCCACCCTTCATTTTCAGTTAAATGTTAAATTCAGTTAAATTCTTGGTGCCTACATCAGCACAAATATTTCATCAACAGCAGATGCTTTTACGTGTTATTTAAAATAGCAAGTGCAATTGACAAAATAAGCAGTTAAAATAAAAGGAAAGATTCATATTTTTTAATAAAAAGAGAAACGTTCTGGGCCAAAGAAGTTAGATGTGAAGTGAGGAAGTCCAATGCCTGTTATTTGATGCATTTGTTCACATTTAAACTAAAGTAGCCTGTGTAGCAGTGATACAGTGACAGTGACTTTAAACCCTTTCCAATCTTCAAAAAAACATTTTTCAAACATTTGACAGGCTAGTGACAGTGAATGAGGTATTTCCCCTCGAGCCTTCATTACTTTGAATGTTACCACCATGTGCCCAAAGATCAGCAACGTTTATTCTTCTACCTACTTGCATATTCAAGGCTTTGATCCAGTTGTAGTATTGCAATATTTCTGTTCTGACACTGAGGATGCAGCTCTGATAGCCTGTGTGCTGCATGAAGCTTTTGAGTGCCGGGGCTTGACCTATATCTTTTAGGGTTTGATATCTATTTTTAATTATTGATTATTATAATAATTCATAGGGATCAGTGAAAGATGGGAGTCAACATGTGAATGATTGATTATGAGGATGGCCTAATTTCTTACATACATCCTGTCGCACAGAGTAAGATGTTGAGCTGAAGCATGCAGCTCTGTGTCTTCTAGCTTTGAGGTCTCTGTGAAGAGGATGTAGAGAGGGAACTGCAATAAACTGAGCTTCTTTATGGCAATATTGTGGGTGGGTTTGGGTGATTTAACATTATCAGACTTAGCGCTCTCTGGCAGATGATCGGTATCCTACATTTTATACCACAGTCACCAAGGCTCAAGACATTTATATTGTCTTTTTTCTGATTGTATAGGGCCTAACTTTTTACAGTTGAACTTTAGTTCAAAACTTTTAGTCGTTTTGCAGATGTTTGGAATTTGCACTGGAAAAGTTAAATACTAATGAGCTGTTATATTTGGATTTCTTGAACAATTTTCTACAGCTGTAGCAATGATTAATATAAATGATCTTTTAACAAAATAAGACCACTTACATCTTGGTTTAAAAAAACAAACTGAAGAAACATAAGTTTACGGCACAAAAACCATCATTTATTCATCTATCAATTTAAAGGCACCAAAGTTTAATAACCAATCTATACAGGATGGCTAAGAGGTGTTTCACAATTGACATACTAGCTACCATGTTTTCCATGAATGCAAAGTACATATTTGTTGTGCAAATCCACCAGCTGCTGTAATTTTAATTTTGGGATATCCAAACAACTTATACAACAACATGTGTGTTATTACAGTCCGTTACGTTCGAAATTACACTTGCAGTGGGGTTGTTGATTCAACCAACTTTACAAACCTGTGGGTAAACATGCAAAAAAAGGGAATTGAAAAGTGATGATGTTTGTTAGAGTCCTACAAGCAAAGCTCATACCTGTTACCAGTGGTTACTTGTGAATCCTAGCAAAAGGTCTACTATACCTGAATCAATTATACATTCTGAGCAGCTGCTCAGCTGTGAATTTGAAAGCAAGGCCCAAGGGTACTGTAGGGAGGTATGACTGTCAGATCATAATCAAATTGGGTAAATGATAAAAAAAAAAATAATAATAAACTGACCAATATATGCAGATTGTCAAGGCAAAAACACCCCCTCTGTTTTCAATGGATGATGTGCACTTGTGTTCTCGCTCAGACAAACTTGTTGGCAGTAGATCACAGTCAAACCTCCCCAAGTTCCTGAGCACTTTACACCCAGCTGGCACTGGATATCTTCAATGATAGCTGGCTTCAATGTACTTGTGGCTTTGCAAACCACCAACCAAACTCCAAAGTCGTTTTCAAACTATAAAACCCATTCTGTAGATGTTTGTTTAGAAATTTGAAGACTATTTCAGAACATCTTTCATAACATATGCACATATATGTACATATAGGTGCACATATGTGGGTGTGTGTGGGTGTATGTATTTAAAAAATAACAACAACAAAAAATAACGCATTTTATCGCAATTTATTTCTGCACTCCAAACAGCACAGAACGTTTGCTCGAGTTCAGTGGGTAGGGCGAGCGTCCCATGTGCAGAAGCTTTTTCCCCCACGCGAGTTTGACTCCGGCTTCAATCATTTGCTGCATGTATATGGAATATAAAATTAAACAAAAAAAAAGGAGATGAATGCTGGGTTTGTTGTTGAAAAAAAACTACCTGGTGGATGTGTGCACAAATTGTGTAAGAAAGAATTAGCCTATCACAGGAGCTCTGCCAGTCCCTGCTACCACCTCAATGCCAAACACATTGGCACAGACAACAAAATGACAAACAATGTTGCTTCTCGTGTCAAATGTATATATACTTGTATATATGTATATGCGATTAATTGAGATTAATTAATTTTTTAATCAAGTCCCACCACTAGTATATATAATATATATATATATATGTGTGTGTGTGTGTGTGTGTTTATATACACACACACAAACATAACTTTCTTATAAAACATATAAATACATATATAGATATAGATATATGTATGTTTATGTGTGTGTACACTTTGCACTGCAATTACTGATTACTGGCAGCACAAAAAATCAACTTATTTTCTGTGTTGCTTCTATTTTCTGCCATCCAAGCAAATGACTGTGTAAAACTATTTTTCCATTTAAAAATTATCTTTGACTTATGACAAATTTCTTAGTAAAGAAATGTACTTAATTTTGCATCATGTAAAAGAGGCCACTGACTGCATGTGCATTAATCAAATGTCACAAAGTGACACAGAAAAGTGTGTGCAAGAAGCTGATGGCATATTCCATTTTTAGTCTTCTTAGATGCTTTGGCACAAAGGCCAGTTTTCTAAGTATAATAGCAACACAAAGCAATGGGCATGAGTTAGCTGCCACTTGACTTAATCCAATGGCTGGCAACAAAATACCACAGATGATGAGTACAAGGGAGCCATCATCAACTTATTGAAAGATGGAAGCTTGTTGCTTGTAAAAATGTCTTTTCACTCCCTTTGACAGATTAATGGAAAAGAAGCGAGCCAGAAAGTGTGATAAAAGCAAAAGTGAATCCCCCCACCAATCCTCCTCAGCTCCACTTCTTACTTCTCAAATTTAAGAGCCTTAGCATTCACAGCCAAGGATTGAGCTCACATCTATGTTAATGGCATTTCAAAGTGAATCAGAAGTGTCATGGAGCGACTGAAGATTACGGAGAGAAGGAGAAGTCATCTTTGACATAAACTAAATCAAAGTTAGCCATGATCTTCAGCAGAAAAGGTGAAGATGCACTTTATAGAATGAAAACTGACATTTCAATTGGATCAACAGCTATCATGTTATGCTCCTATTTCTTAGCACATTTTGTTGCAAATCAGGGATATATTACGTTTGTCCTATAGAACTGTTGTCAGTCTTATTTATCCGTACATTGGTTTGGTGTTCAAATATAAAAGATGGGGTTTTTTGTTGATGATATTTGCATTGCATCTAGTCTGTTTCTATTGTACATTTAAGTTAGAGGTGAATAAAAAATGTTCAGATGAGATGATCGATATCAGTAACACTTTTTTCAGTTTACTTTCATGTTCAAAAAGCATTTATTACACCATACAGGATTGATTTGGTGACTGGATCAATTTGCCAAGCTTGTGGTTTATTTGCTCTGGCCCTCTTCTCATTCAGAAATACACCCATCTTTGTTCAGCTAATCATGAAAAGTGATTTAAGTCTCGAAATCACGTCACAAGTTTGGCTGCTCTGATTGGATGTCGATCCAGTTTGCAAATATGAATCAAGATTTTTTTGCTGCATTGCTTATAACAATCCTTAAATCTAGTCAGAAACAGTTTTAGTGCACTGATTACCTACAATTTGAAAATGTAAGATCAGGCTGCCATTTTTCCTGCTTGAATTAAATGTGTTACTCAGCACTGTGTCACATATTTAATGTCTTTGATTGGTCAATGCACATGACTCATTACTTTGTTTGGATGGACTTTACATATCATTGCTTCAACTGGTTGTAAGTTTATCAAATTGCATCTAAAGGCATTTTAATCAGCACCAGTTGACAACACCAGCTATAAATAGATGAACTAATTAAGAGAAACCAGATAAATTCTCATTTGCAATTCAGTACAAAAATTTTATTTCAAGTTTTTTTGTATTGTATTGCTAGCCTGAGTGTATTGAAATTTCTGCTTGTTGTCATATTTAAGTCTGCCTATGCTACTAAAGCATTTTTGAGAGTTACATATTGTTTTTATTATTAACAAGGAAAGTTTACCAGTTTGCAATGAATTGCAACAGCCCACTAATGAAACAAATAAAAACACTGCTATTAGTCTGCATTTTGAAAAGGCCAATATTCAATGTATAGTGAGGATGTTGGCTGATTTCATCATGTTATTCTTGATGTGGCAGTACTCCAGGTACCAGAGCACAGTGGGAGACTGGGTTTGGACTCCACTCGTCTCCGTCTTGTCTCTTAATGACAGTTTGGGGCTGTCATAATAAGGCAAGGAAGAACATTCCACAAAGACACACTAAAAAGAATATATAATTTCCAACAAGCTCATCTTCTTTCATCCCAGGTCCATTCAATTTGAACGAAACATTTCTAACAATACTTTCTTCGTCCATTTCTGTTACATTTTTCTTTGAGGAGATGCTTTTGCCTCCAGTCTTAACAAAGCCATATCCATTTAATCAGATCTAACTTGAAATGGTATACGACTCCTGAAATTCTCTTCTGAGGGTGAAGTTAAAAATGGAAATACTCAAATGTGCAGTCAGAAAAGTCAAAAAACCATATTGTCACAAAGCCAACAGTTATTTCCCCAACATAACGCCACCCCTACCCGCACTATGTTAGTTATACTTTTTCATGTTAGGCAGCAGAAAGTTTGTAACAACTAAACTTTGGATCTTTGGATCTTTGCATAAATAAATTTAAAACCACACTGCATCTTTCAGAGGAAATATTCACAAAAAGTGCAAAAATAAAGTCTGAAACCCCAAGTCGTTAATCAATTCAAATCCCAACAAAAGCACAGGTAAATCCTGTCTGCATTAATCTGACAAACCCCACCATAACAGCTACTGATGTTTAGTGGATCATCCCTACTGAGTCGACCTGACTCTCTGAGCACATGGACAACTTAATCAATGCATTAATTACAAAGCAGTCCCCGAAAACATCAGCTTTGGAAATAATTGCATTTCAATAAGTTGTATTCTCTCTAGAAAAAAGGGGAAACATTGTTTTTTCTCTATGTGATTAAAAGTCTGCACAACCAAAGTTATTTAAAATCTCCAGCAGAGTTGCTTTTCAACCCGAGAACAACACTGTACTAACAGAGAAGGAACGAGAGAAGTAGTTCACTAGATCTCAAGATTTGGAATATTAATGACACTTTGAAGCTCGCAGCTAGCAACAATGATCTATGAATTCAATATGCTGAGATAATTCCCTTAGCGAAAGCCCAATGGATAAAGCTAAAGGCATGTGAAGTTACATTTATTTGCTCAATGAAGTGCCACTCTGAAACAGAGCTGCGGAAAGCAAACAGTCAAAAAGACAAAAAGTTATTAGCCAGTTAATAATGTCATGATAACCATCTGTGTTGAGGGAATATTTTCTAATCCTTATCGCAGTTTAGTGGTGGCCCCCTCTAGAGAACAAAACTGCCTCTTTTCTCATTCCATGCCGGCTTTGTTCTCAAGCTGATATATATCTTATTTAGCAGTTCATGATTATTTCTGTGAGCGCAAATCAGATTTTTATTAATATTTTTCCCTCTAGTTTGGAGACGGTTCCTAAAAGGGTAATGTCCTACTTCAGCACGATGAGTGCAACATTTAAACTGTAAAAAGTAAGTAAATGTAACCTCTGCATAACAACAGCATCACATTCATGAAAGAAAAAGGGACTTCATCAAATTTTGTAAGTACTGAAATTAAAGCCAGCCAGGGCCTCACTTATTGCATATATATGGCAGTTCAAATCTTATGCTGTTTTTCAATAATAATAAAAAAAATGAAAATGAAAAAAGTGGCCCACAGTTTACAACAGCTGCTTTGAAACAACGACCATCTGGCCGTTAAATGTCAGAAACAAATCAAATTTAACCTACCATATTCAACATGACACGCAGGGTCTTTGACGTTCACTAAAAAGGACAGACTGGTGCTATAACAGACCAACACACAAACACTAAATCAAACTTCACTGGGCAAATGAAAAATATTACACTTACAACAATGCCAAGCATCAGTGAGCCTGAAGTGGGTGATTTTAATGTTGCTGAAGTGTGTAGCCTTCCATACTGAGGATTGTTACACTATCTCCATAATGGGAAAAAGGCCTAAAGGTGGCATTTGATATGCAGGGGCAGGTGAACAAGAACAGAATTAAATGACACAGCTTGTCCTCCAGACCTGGGAGGAAAACAGCTTTAAAGCCTATTATTTTCAAGCTAATCATCAGTGATTTACTCAGGGAAAAAAAAAAAAAAACTGAAATGACACAGGCCTGCAAATGTGTAAAAGTGGAGAGAGCATGTAGGTTAAAGCTTTCTTAAAACCTTAAATCAGGACAACAAACTGGGCTGTACAGATTAAGGCTCTGCAAACACCGAGTGATCAGGGTGGAAGGTTTCACTGCTCCTTTTCAAAAATGCATCAGTAAATGATATTTAACTGTACAAACAAAAGCATTTTAACAAGCACAATTTAGTCTGACTACTCTGTTAGTCTTTGGAGAGAAAAGAATAGAGCAACATACTGCAGAGCTGTTCAACAGTGCCTCACTGAAGTACATAATCATCACATGGTAACTTGTTTCTAATCAGGGTATTAATAAAATTGTGGTTCGTGGGGGATTTTCAAATCCTTGCATCTGTGATTTACAGCTGGGAGTTGTAAAGAACATCTCTTGAATATCAACACCATACAACAGAGGCATCCTTTTTATCTGCCATACTTGTATTAATGCAAGTCTAATCCTCGGCTAAATTTCAAAGTTCAATGTCCTTTGCTGCAGGATTCCACCAAGGAAGACCATTATACTCCTCTTTTGTTCACTTAAGCTCAGCTTAAAGTTCTCCTCTGCTGTGAAATATGTTTTTTTTCTCTTCTGCAGTGAAATGTTTGCTTCTCTGTGCAGACTTCTTTCCAAAAAGTTAAGTTTTTATATGTTTGTTGAAAATCCCATTGTCAGTAGTGGGCCGATAGGCATGATTTGTGGCAATATGCATGCTCTTTTCTAATTTCCTTGATGTCATGACTTAGGGCTTTAAGCTGAGATAGGCTGGTCACATTTGTCCAGGAGCACAGCCACAACATGCTGCCGGCCTATCATCTTGCTCTTGTCTTTTCTATTTGATTCACTCTATAACAGTTATAACTGTAGTTCATTTATGCTGCTGTCGTCTGCGCCACTTTGTTCCCCTGTTTCCACAAGTCTTCACAGATTCATCAGTTTCATCACTTCACCAGTCTTTTAGTCTCATTACGGTCATCAGCCACCAACACCTCCAGTGTCTGCACTCTGTGGGGAGATTTATCCTGCTGCTGTTCAGGGTTGATGCCCCTTAATTACAAAATCTCCCATTTGGATCAGCCTCCAAAGATTTTCTGACAAGACTTAATTATAACATATCAGCTGTTACATTAACAAATGTCTTTTCTTTATTCATTGGTCTTACCTGGTTGAACTTGTATTTAAAGTTCAGTCTATTTTCAAATTTATTTTTGGAGTAAATGTTATTTAAATATAAAATAATTGAGCTTAATATATGCTAATTATTATTGCGAGTAGCACAATTTATGTTGAAAAGTGTCTGAAGGGCAGCTTTAAAGTTGACAGGTTGTTTTAGGGTAAAAAAAAATTGTATCATCTTTTCTTAGATTTTTAATTAAATGAAAGATCATTCCAAAGAAATTATATAAACAGGCTTTACTTTTGCTATGCAGTGTATAAACAGGTGCCTTTGTAAGCCTTGAATAAATGTAGAACTGAAAGACAAAATGATGGATCTTTTCTTTTCTAAAAAAATTCCATCCAAAAGTCACATGTGCTTGATGTTTTGTGTTGCAATCATAAATGAGTGTCAGATTACAATGTTTTCCCCATATGGCACCTGGTCTTCACTGTCCCAATTTGCCAGGCTTTTGAAAGGGAGAGGCATATTTCACAGGAGGTCTGCTATCCTGCTGAAATGAGATTCTTTTTCTTCACTGCGATTCTCCACCCACTGAAATAATTACAATATTTCTCGGGCAATGATGTATCTTCTTTGCTTTTCGTTTTTCTTTCTTTTTCTCTTCTTTGCTTTGCATAGGAAAGGCAGAGACTTCCCTTGTAAAAGGGAGCAGAGTGGTAACCTGAGTCCAGGGGTCACTGTGGCATTCATTTATCTTGTTAGCACTGCTCAAGTCCAGCTAGGGCCGATACAGTAGAAACCTATGGCGTCCCAGATTCTCTCTGCTTAAATCCTTTCAAGCAGCAGTACACAAGGTCTCCATGTAAAATGTGTATCATCACCCAGAATAACAATGTAAGGCTGCAACACAAACTGGTGCAGTATCCTTGCTAATCAAATATTGTGGACTAACCTTTTCTATGCATCTGACATGTCCAAAAGTGAAAAAAACTCAAACTTTTTCAGGTTTACTGAGAAGCCCCATTATGTAACCATTTCACTTTAAATAAACAGCTTAAACATCATTTTGATGGTACAGGGACTTGTAAAGGGAGGAATTTTGTCTCTGCCTCTCTCCTGCTGCATATTGTAAGAGGAGCAAGTCCCATTTTTTTTACAAAAAACTTTGACTGCCAATTTAAGACAGATGTTTTTAGAGCCGCAACCTCAGCCACCTTTGCTTGCTAAGAGCACCAATTGGAAAAAATATCAATATTTACATGCTGCTTTAAGTTTATAGATATCATGCTCATCTGTGCATTGCTGACTTTAGCACCAAAACATTTTGTATAAGTTACCAGCAAAACATCAAACAAATCACGTCTATCTCTGTATTTTCTGCACAACTGTCATAATTTTAGTTAAAAATTCTGTCAGTTTATTGCATCAGTGTCCTGTCTGTGAATGACAACAGGGCTGTGTTAGTCAATATGCCAATATATTAGCTGATTTTTTTTTGTCGATGCACCTTTCAATGACTACATATGCTTCTCAAAACACTTTCATTGTCTGTAACTTTAATTGTATCCTATGCTTAACATTGATGGTATAATGTACTGTAATGTAAGAGCCAATATTAAGAATTTTAAACTTTTGTTACACAGTGATCAGCAGACTTTTTACTTCTATCGACATTTTCACATCATCATCATGCAACAATAATTAAATCTCAACTTGATGAAAGTGATGTTTATTGTGTGTGGCAGATTATGTATCGCAAAGTGTCCTCTCAAGTTTCTTTTGTACACTGCATTAGGCGTAAATAATGAAAGGTTAATGATAAAAATATTTATCCCAAACCAGTGCAACACTTCACCTCACTTCACCAGTGCAATCCTCTATAGTAACAGAAGAGTATGTAATTTTTTTTTTTTAAGTGTAAAATGCCTGCAGAATTCCTGGTTCATGCTTATACATGCTGTGAGTGCTGGCTGTTAACAGCTCAATTGTTAAGCTGATTTGCAGTAAGTGTCATTTGTGTGGTTTCGTTATGAAAAATTAGACACCTGTAAAGCCTTATTTTTCATTTTAGTATAGCAGGCCTCAGAAAAGAATTTTTTAAATTATGCACCAGAGGTCATTTTATGATCCACCTTTAGTGCACCAACGATCAATACATCATTTTCTTGTGAGATTAATGTCTGTAATATGCCACAATGCACCTAACCTTATGGTCTGCATGGAGGGCCTATGGTGAATGCTGATTAGCAAGACATCACATGTTGCACAGGCTGTAAAAATAAAAAGGCATATATACAAATGTAAAAAGACAATGTCATTTCAGAATATAAAAATCTGACATATTTTTTGATTCAATCTTAATGGATAACGGTCCATAAAATTAACATTGACAGAGGAGTGAACTACACATTTCATAGACCTTTATGTATAATTCAGCATAAAAACAGCACCGTGATACAGAAAAACTACAATGAAGTATACAAAATGACCTCTGAGTTAAATAAATGTCTCAGCAGCACAATGAAAAAAAAACATAAGATCAATATTCACCGCTTTTATGGCAGATTATTAAAAAAATTAATTTAAAAAATCAACTTTTTTAAAATTAAGAATAGAGGATAATTAGCTCAACTCTGATTTGTTATCTGCAAACAGATGCCTGAGATAACTGTATTAGTGGAGGACAATATGGTAGCACAGCATGAAGTTATCTGAGCCAAAATCAACAAACAAAAAATATTTTTTTACACATTTTTTCAGACATTCCTACGATAAGGAGTAATTAATATATATTTAGATTTATTCAATTCAATTCAATTAAGTTGTCTCAAGACACTTTACATATAGAGCATATCAAGACCACACTCTATAATTACATTTGTAATTAAAATTATTTTTGAAAGCAATATCTAGATCAGTTAGAATATTTAAATTTTGGCTATAAAATGGTTATATTTAATGCTAACTTTACTTATGGGTCCTCCTCATTAAGGCCTCCTTTACCTCCCTGTGTCCAAACTTAAGCAGCATTGTCTTGTTTACAGACTTTCACTGACTTTAGGAATCACTAGGTGTCTGTACTATTAGCTGTGGCTGTTGTGCAAGTGTAGAGTGGGTCATATACAATTTAGTACATCGGTGGTCCAATCCCTGGCTCCTCTATTTTGCATGTCAAATTGTCCTTGGTTGCGAATATAAAACCCTGAATAGCTGGTTGTTTCAGTGGTATATGAATGTGTGTATGAGTTTTTGATAAGCAGGTCGGCATGTTTTTAGATGAGCCAGACTGTGGGTAAATACTGGCTTGTAAAATGCTTTAAGCAGCCGAAAAGCTATTAGAGTCCCCATGCCAAATACAATTTAAAGTTAAAAGCAGTAACTTGGGGGTATTTAGAGATGTAATAGGGGAATGATTTTAGCAATTGTTAGGGTGACCAGCAAGGGATCTTTATATTTTAGGGGCAGTTAAACTGATCTTTTAGAAGATATAAAAATGGGGAAACTAGCATGCTGTGACATGTGGCTGAGGATAATGTATGGATGATGTGTGTCCAGAATGTTTGAATAAGTGGGAAGAGTCAGGTGGCATAAAGGGAATTCTCTGCACTGTTTAATGTGCAATGGTGCGGTAGATATTCTCTTTGAGACCCCTTTCCAGTATATCCTGGGTGAGGTGGACTCTGCATAGAATTTTGTGTCAATTTATTAATTGGTTGTTTGAAGCTTAGGGATATTGAGAGGATGTTGTTGCAGATATGCATCTAAGTGTTGATATCGTTTCTTGAAAAGTGCTTTTTGAATTGTATTATATTGAAATAATCAAGTCACAAAAAAATCTGCTGCATGAGTCGAACATTTTTTTGCAGTTTTTCCACTGACAGAAACATTAAAAACACTAAGGGCCCTATCGTACACTTTCCGCCGTGTGCCACTGCACATTGGGCAGGGAAACTTCAGGGGAGTTTCCAGGTCAACCTTTGCCACCATGTTCTAGGAGCAGCAGAAGAATCCTGCTCTGCCCCACCCAATGTGCCACTGGCACACAGCGGATGGTCCTATCAGCTGTGTAGAATCATCTCATCAGTTCATTTGTGTTTCATGAGTGTTTCTCTGGCTGAAAATGCATGAACCAAACGGAGAATCCGCTCTCATTCCCTTTAAAGACTGGTTCCCCTGTGCGCCAGTGGTGCAGGCATATTGCTATTGTACACCCGGCGCAAAAGTAAACGACTGAACTACAAGGATTTATTTATTTATTTATTTATTTATTTATTTATTCATTGATTCATTTGTTCGTTCATTCAGCTGGACAGGGACAACGCTCAATGAGTGTGTTGTGTCAGACAGCTCTCAGCTAATTCCCCCCTTAAGACGAATTGTTTAGAAAGCAAACATCTCCATATTTTGTCATTTCTATTTCTACAATATGTTTTCTCCTGCAAAGGCAAACACACACATACGCAGGCAGGCACTCATGCATGCACACACACAGGCACACACACACACACACACACTTGAAACTTAAATTCATTTTGTGAATAGAATACATGTGGTAATTAATGGTTGATGGACTGTTTATCTTTCAGCCGCTTGATGATATTGAATTCATACAAAAAAGGTGATTCTGTGGTGAGGAGACAGAACTCTTGGCTCAGGGTTCATGTTATATATAATTATTATTTATAATAATATTTCCTTGTTTTCTAATCATGGTACAGGCTGTTTTTACATCTGCGCCTCTGTTTAGACCAGGTTTTGGCTGGTCTAAACTCCTCCTCCTCCCATTTGACCTCAATGCGCTGGGTGTAAGATAGCAAACAAACCAGGACACGCCTCCGTTGTGCCTTCATTCTCAGACCTCCCACCCCTCGGCACACAGACCTGGCACAAGAGGATTTGCTTTCTTGCACTTGTGGCAAAAATGACATTTGCACCGATTGTAAGATAGCAATGACACTGTTTGCGCCGGGTGTACAATAGGGCCCTAAATGTGCCAGTGTGTCAATTCAATTCAATTTCATTTATATAGCGTCAAATCACAACAAAGTTGTCTCATGTCTCTATGTAATGCCATGAAGTCAATGGTCTTGGTATTATGGTTTGTAGGGGACCAAGGGCAGTGAACGTTGATGATTTCAAACTTTAATATTTGGTTACTATGTACAGTAAAAGCATGTATTTGATATCAGCACTGGACCCTTTCTCCACTGCTGCCGATGCAAGAAAAGCTGAGAGATGAAATTTCTTTCTGAGTAACAGTTAGGTCAAACACAAAAGCCACTGAACTTCCTCACAGAGAGAAAAAGAACTGACACAGGCACTGTGGTCTTAATGCCAGCTACATCTGTCCTCTGTTACCTTCTGCTGATTGAGGCAGCCAAAGGATTTAGCAATTATCTGTTGAAGATAACCTAGCATCGAGAAATTCATTTCATCAAGCAATTTGTATTCTCCCTGGTAAGTCGCTGCTTGAATCATTCAAAACCTGCCAAGGATTAGATTAAGAAATTGACTGCTGCAGAAACATTTCAACGCTTCTGTTTTGGTTAAGCTTCAAGGGCTGTGGCTGCTCACACTGACTCATGGATAACAAGCACGGACCTCATCCTAATTTGTTAAGAAATCCACTCATGTATTAGACCACAGATAAGAGATTCCACTTTGTTTTTCAAATATCATGTGAGAATCTGTTGCATTTATATAGGTCGAGTACAACTGCAAGCTACAGGGGAAAGGGTTAGTGAAGGCTGTTGTCTGCCAACTCCAGAGAATGTGAGAGTAAAATAGTTCTATTCATAGTTGCACCAAAAACACATTACACAATGATTAGACCTATCTGCTTAAAAAACATTTATGCAGATTAACTCCTGACTCAGAAGAGCAATAAAAATCACATAAGAAGAAAGAAAGACAAAGTATGTCCAAAAAAGGCAAGAGATCCTTAATTCATTTTATTAAGGTTTGGTAAATGTGCAAAGATATAATGCACTACTGATTTCCACCAGTTTGTCCAGTCTAAAATGGTATTTTCACCTCTTCTTGGGTTAGTTCATGATACATCTTTCCAAAAGGAACAGTTCATTTAACTTCAAGGAATGTGGCTTATTTTCAATATTCTCTGTGAACGCTGAAAGTTGTACGATATAGGAAAGACTTTTGCAGGACCTCCATATATATGATAGTCTGAAATGCAGCTGCATGAATTATTTTGAGTGGTTCTAAATCACTGAGTGTATTGTTTCAGTATGTTTCAAAGGTAGCCATTAGAAATAAGGCTGAGAGAAAAGAGATGAGCCTTTTTATGCACTAACCTTTCTTTGATGATATCTGCTCTGCTCTAATTATGACAGGGACAATAAGAAGCTGGGGGAGATTGCCACTGACACAAATTTATTTCTCTGCCTGCCTCTTGTCTGCAGATCGCCTTTCCTCTGCCATCTTGGAGGTTCCCCTCACAGACAAACCTATTCATAATCGAGTCAATCACAAGCCTACTTTTTTTCTTCTGAGTTTCTTCCTTTGTTATGGCATCAATTCATCTAAGCCTCTAAGTTTTCCTCTGGGGGGTTATAGGCTGAAACAAGCAGCGGTGGTTCCAGAGATGAGACATGGGAATAACTTTTTAAAAGTCAGTTTAGATGCTACTTCATAAAACAGGAACAAAAACCTTAAGTGGAAGTAGCAGCTGACATATGTAACACATAATTTTGACAGCATTTTTATTGAAAAGTGCGGTGAAAATACTGGTGGAAGCAGAATTCTGTCAAACAGTTTTCTGTCTCTAAGTGTCAATGCAAACTGTGGTTCTGTGGCTCACTCATGCCCAACTGCTTCATTTCCTAGTCTGATGCATATGAGAACAGACCTATGAAGCACTCACTGATCTTAGGTCCCTGTGGTGAGTGGTCTGTGGAGTGCCGGCAGCACTTAATGTAGCGTCCATTGAGAACCAGCTTTCAGTGGAGGAGAGGCAGTCTGCTGTGACCCGAACCACTAAGGCCCTGGGGAGCAACCAGCAATTTCCACAAGGTCAGCAGTTGAAGAAATAACTAGGACGACCAACACGGAGCAAAAGCAGAACGAGTGTTCAACATTCAGCCAGCTGTCTTCCCAAAGCCATTTTCCCAGTGGCTTGTCTATCACTAGTGTGTCCATCATTGAGTTTTTCAATTGAGAACACCAGGAGGGGGGAAAGCAAAAAGACGAGATTTGACCTCTAGAGAGCATATTATTTGAAACAGGCTTGTGATGAAACAGGTTGATGTTCAGAGAAACAAAAACTGCAGTGACTTTCACACAGGTACAGAGAACAGCTTGTCTTCTGTTGCTGTTGTGTTCTGTTTTCTCCCAGATGATACTGTTAACAGGCCTATAGCTATAAGCTACCAAAGCAAAGGCACTGTTTGTTTGTTTAAACAACTTAAAATGACATATTACAATTTCATGACAAACAGTCTCTCATGGTAGCTTAAATAAACTGCACTCTCAAGACAAACAACAGCAGCAGTCATTTGTTATGTTAAAATGAGCTCTGATCGGTTGCAGAGCAGGAAATATTGCGGTGTTCTCATTCTGATGTTAAACCTGTAACAGAGAAGGTAAGGCTGGACAGACGGGTGTGCACAATATGTGACCTTAATTCCAGGTTTGGGTCCAAGTCAGGGAACACATTGGAGTGGACTGCTATAATCAGTATAATCAATCATTTATATCAACAACGGAAACATGCCTTTTTATTAAAGCTCCACACTTATAGTAATGAACTCATATATAGTTATTATTTAAGTCCATAGGCTCCCTCAGATCCACAGAGACTAACAGCATCGTTTCTGCCCATGGTTTTACTTTTCGAGTTCACCAAACGTCACTGTTTTGTTTCCCTACTTCCACTGTCACTGCTTAGTTTTTGCCTACAGCAGGCTGTTGTTTTCATTTAAAGGTTCCCACCAAGCACCAAAACAGACTGAGAAACTCTGTGATTAGCTGATAAATACTGTGGAGCATTTAAATCTTATCTGGATATTTCCCAAAGGAGTTGATAAAAACAGAATTAATAAGAGAGGGAATAGTTATTGTGATGCTCATCAGAGAGAATTGTGACTGCAAATAAACATTGTTCTGTGTGTACTGGATGTGAGGTAGGAAGGTAACGGCTTAACACATCAGCCTGAAAGGTCATTGTTTGTTGATGCTGTGTTCACAACGTGTTTCTGCTGCTGCCTGTGAGAGGCCATCCATTACTGATGGTTGAACTGAAGGTTAAACTGAGGTTTAAACTCAGGTTAAACCTGCATTTATTCTTAAATATAGTTTTTATTTGTTCTTTTACTTTACTTTAACATACTTTATGTTATACTACCTTTGTTTTTATTCAGTGTGTGTGTTTTATGTTTGTATTTGCACTGGTAGTGGGGTTAACATAATTTGCTGTATGCAAAAAAATGACAATGAAAATAAAGACATTTTGAGTTTGATTCAGAAGTTTCTTTTTGACCTAAACCTGACCCTAACCCACAGACAGGACTCATGATGTGAAGCCCGGTCTCCAGATACAAACTCTTTCCTACAAGTTATGTTTGGTTTATTTTTTGCATCATTTTTACATTATTTCCATTCCATTGGAAAGTAATCCAGTCAGTTCAAATGAAAACATAGTTATAAGGTTTTTAATGTAAAAAATGAAAAGTTTGTAAGTGTCATTTAATTTCTGTTGGGTTGGGTAGGACACTTTAAATGTAAGCACACTGTTAAAAATGCATCTTTTTATATCCTATAGCACTGCCAGCTGTCTACGATGCTATTTGTGAATGGTCCCACAAGTAGCTACTGGTTTCCCAAACAGATACCACTCCTACAGAACTGCTATCATTATTTAACCTTCAGCTGCTTCAGTGCTAATAACACCACTGCTGCTCCTATCACTACTGTTTCTACACAAAGACTAAGTTTTCAGCTTTCTTTTGTGATAATTATTCTTGTAAACAGACAATCCCAGGTACGTAATGATTGTGTAAGAACATGTCTGTTATCAAAGACTCTTTTTTTCTGCTGTTGCAGGCAATGTGGTGGTAGCAGTAAAGTTTCAGGTTTCATCTTCCAGTTTATTTGAGTTTCCATCATGTGTTGAATAACAATACCATTAGTTCTGTAATCTGCTTCCACTTTGCGTCTTTTGTAATTGACTTAAACTGCCACGTTTCCACTCTCTGAGATACAGCCAGCAAGACTCGGTATTTCTCTTATTTTTAAAAGATTTTTTTTCACAATGTTAGTGTAATGCCTGGAATTTTGTTATTTTTTCACAGTCAAGGCTTGTGACATGAATAAATATGATTACTCAATGTGAGGGGTGCCACTATTACGATTGGTATTGTTATTACTAGAACAATTCACAGCAGTGATACTAAGTTTAGAACTAGCTAAACAGAGCTTGAATCACTCATGATTGTAAAATAAAGTTCAAAATTTGGTGGGACTCTCAGTAGCCATTAGGAAGGATGACTAAATACATCAGTGATTAAACAGAGTGCTACAAATATCAGCAGGCTTGTTGTATGATGCCTCACATAGAAATGATTCCTCCCCTGTCCTGGGCTTCCTTCTTCCTTTCTCCAACTCCCAGCAACTTTGGAGCTGACATGGACCACCCTCTCCCTCTGACAAACATCAATTACAGACCTGGCTGAGGCGAATTTGCTGAGAGTTCAGGCTCCATTGGGATCTCGTTGTGCATTGGATTGCCTGACTCTTACCAATGGTAAGGATCTGTAGAAGCACGGCCCTGCCTGTCTTCGTGCTAAGCCCTGACACATCCTTTATAGCAGTTTGACCCTGACTGACATGGCTGTGAACCCCACAGAAGATCAAGAACTCGTCTGAAAGTGCTTGGCCCACATTTGTTATATATACCACACTGATGTTCCCAGGTTTCTGCTTTAGGATGGTTATTTAGTGGAAATAACTAGCTCCACTTTGGATATACTTCGTTTCCAGATATGTTCAATCTTTTACAGCTGACACTCTCGCCTCCACTGAGTGTGAGCTCTAAGCACTTTTGATTAAATAAATCACAGTTACAGATTTACTTACCAGTCTGTCATGAGGAAAAACAGAAAAACAAAACTATTAACTCGTATGACTAACAGTGTATTTCACACCTTGGCAGGTTAGTAAATAACTGCCATAGCTCCTGCTGTGCATGAGTATGATTTCTGTGCCTTGTCATATTTTTGGCTCAGGTTGCATGTAAAACCACTTCCTGTGTCTGCCTAACAGCTTAATACCCACAAAATATTGTGTAATTTGAAAATTATAGATAATTTTAATTTCTAAGAATATTGTACGAAAGAAGCCAGCATGACACAGTAGTCACACAAAGAAGACTGTTACAGTTATTTGGTATGAATAGACATGCTGAGAGCACCAAAATCAAAAGCCCTAAATCTCATCAATACCGTCATGAGTTATCCATAATTACTAAATACATAGTAAAAAGGTCAGAAGAACATACATATAAGATGGCCGGTGATGGTTAGCCAATGATACAGTGAAACCAATGCACAGAAACGACCTGAACAGAGATTAAATGTCAAGTATTTTATTACAGTTTCAACCTCACAGCAATTTAGAAATGAAGAATATCTATCACGTTCTGATGGTATGGCAAAGCTGGAACAACAACTACTATCAGTTGTTCACAGCTAGTCTAAGAGATGGCTGCAGAGGACAAACCACAGCATCACCGCATCTCCTGAAAACCCTGTGTTGTGTTCTGAGGGAAAGTATTGCATCTCTGCAGGCCCTGACAATGCAGGGAAATTGGGACCCTGTTTGCTGCTCTTGAAGGGCATCTGTTTTGTGCTGAGTGTGCAGCAACCATTACTAAAAGGTCAACACAGTCTCTTAGCGGGAGAGCTGTTGAGATATCTCTATCACTCAGCTGTCCTTCCAGCGATTATCTCTCTCAAATATCATGAGTCGTAAAGGGCTTTACGTATGATCTTATGAGAGATGTCCTTGACGGCTAAAGTTGTGATCCTCCACATAAAACGTCTACCAACTTTTGAAAGGTTACATCTATCAAGGTGTCCCAGGTCTTTCTTTGTGGTGGCAATGTATAGCATACTTTTAAAATTCAGGCAAGATCCATCAGCTCCT
The DNA here is from genome assembly GCA_029783725.1 of Acanthurus tractus. Lineage (NCBI taxonomy): Eukaryota > Metazoa > Chordata > Actinopteri > Acanthuriformes > Acanthuridae > Acanthurus > Acanthurus tractus. Next base: position 1,865,137 of record JAQNCA010000006.1, read on the forward strand.
GTGGTCTGTTCTCAAATACACCTTTTGAAAAAGAGGAAGGAGAGAGGAAAGGACAGACTCAGGTAGCTAAAACTTTCTGCATGATGAATGGATTTGATACTCAACTGCCAGGCATAGTGGCCTGAACCTACAATAACAAAATATCCCCACAGCTGCTTATTTTGAACCCTCGCCATGGTGAGGGACAGTGTCAGTTCCCTGCATCACCAATTTGTTATGTAGCCTCTGAGTTACTGTAGCAATGCACAGCAAATACCCCCTCTCATTTCATCCACAGAGGCCCTAGCAGCACTGTGCACCCTGTCTATGCTGTGAAATATTTTGTTAAGATGTTTGCGTTGGCAGCTTGAAATAGAGGTGTCTTCCAGTTAAACTGCTGTGATATCTTTTGACATTAGAACCGCAAACATGCAGCTCGATATCCATTCAGCCTCATATTTGAATTCTCTTCCCTTCAGGAAAAGCTCTAACATAGAGCTGATAGTTCTTCAGGCTCTTTAGATTAGTAGGTACTGCTCATTTGTTTAAGTTTATTATTGCGACAAATTAAGATATCAGCTCAATTAAGGGGCTACAGAACAGAGTAATGTATGTATACCATGAGGCTCCAGTGGCGTCTAACGATTTTGCTGCCTTTGGTGTGATTTTACAGTAATAGCTCTTATATAAACTACAATAGTACCCTGTTGGTATTATATAGTTGGCATGTGCAAATAGATTGGGACCTTAAATGGCAATATGCATGAAACATGGCATAATATGTTATATATGAGAAAACTAAAGACCTAAAACAGCTATTTTATGTGAAATATCATTTACCAGGTAAATAAAAAAATCGACTCAACATCTTCCCTACCTTTGACTGCTTTTGAAACATCTGCAGTGCAACACTTGCTGATGCTAAAATCACACTATACTGTAATTATCCCTGTAATTTCACAAGATCAGCCAATGAAATTTGCTGAACAGTTAAGTAGTGGAGACTAGACCTGTTTAAAGTGGTTTATGTAATAAAAACTTTGTATGATGATGATGATACAAAATGGATAGAGAAATTACATTAGAATACCATATAGGCCACAAAATAAAATTCACCAACTTGGCAATGCACAAATGTGTCAAACATTATCATGCAATCCACAGGCTTGAGAGCCCTTAAATCATCAATAATGTTCTTATATGGATTAACATCTGCAGTCTGTGGATAATGTAGATTGTCCATCGTAAATATACAACTGCCTTTTTCTGTACAGTTTGGTAGAATTTAACAGTGAACAGGACAAATCTCAAGCATAGATAATTGATTGACAATGAGAGCTACGGGTGCACGCAATTCAAACTTGACCGTAGCCACAGTCAACAACCATGCAAGAAAGAGCCTGAACAGCTTCTTGCACATCAAACAGTGCAACACACATACACACACACACACACACACACACACACACACACACACACACTATGTTTTCGGGCAACACAGAGGTTGTAAATGTCATAAATGTGGTCATGCCTGAAGAGAATCCACCATGAAAATTTTAGCATTTAGTAATTTAGCTTGGTGCAGCAGCATGCATCACTTGGGCATGTAGCCTCATAGGTGTGTTTGATAGGATTAAGTTTGCATGCCTGCTAGGTGGTCGGTTATATCAGTTAATTTTTTAACATATGTTGAAATATAATAATGCTTATTTTAAATACAAAAAAAATGATGCCATCCATATTTTTATTACATTGTTAAGCATATGTTCAAACAACTAAAAATGTTCTGTTCACAAACTGTTGAAGGAGTGCAACCGCAGTCTACATACCTGCTGACATTGAGCCAGTTAAAACATATATTCTCCGAAGCAGAATGTCTATCTGGACATGGAGCTGTCTGGAAATCTGCTCCCCTGTGATCGTTAACACCAGCAGCTTCCTCTCTGCAGCTGCTGCTGATGTATCACCTTTATTTTATTTCCTTCTCACAAAGTTTATCATGACTCTTTCATTTGGCTTATGTTAACCTCTGCAACCAGTGTGATTTGAAATACAAAGGATAAAAATACTCACAAGTACAGGTAAAATAACAGATTTTTAAAAAATTCTGAAAACTTTACAAACTTTACTATACTGCCATTTGGCAACGGACTAATGTTATCTGATCCCTAAAGGAGGCTCTCTGAAGCAATCCCAAACATAAAACTAGACCTAGCTTCCAATGGTGGTGGTCCTGCTCAACACAAAAACAGTGATCCTGGCCACGTCCACTGTGACAGAAACAAAGTCCATGCTGTCAGGGGCCCTGCACTCCACCAACAGTTCTGCTTCCTGGCCCCTTAAGATGGCCACAGACCATATGATAGCAAAAGGACACATCAAGGGTTGGACTAGCACACTCTTAGAGATAGTTGCTTTTCTGTCTCATATCCTAAAATTAACACATGTTGCCATTCCAATATTTTACTTTACTTTTATTTTACTTACACACTAAGCAAAGTTGTTAGACATGGAAAATGTTGCTTGCTAAATATCAGCACATTAGCACTGTCACTGAAGCATAGGAACGGCCTGTTAGAAAGAGTCTACAATAAAGTAAACTTTATTGCCAATGCTAAATTGACTAAAGACTGTCTTGTACCATACCATATGTTCTGCATATAAATCCCGCGGCCAACATCTAAAAGAATAACAGATGGTTTTATCATAATTATTGGAATTTAATTACTTTGACAACAGTTGTAAATTGTTGCAGACATTTCCTTGACTAGCAGGATAGCAATGGGATTAATACGTTTAATGAAGGCGGTGAACTTGGGCAGGGATTGTCTTATAGGCATGTCAGCCTAAGGCTCAAGGGCTGTAATTGGAAACAGACGGATAAAGCCTACTAACACTAACAAAAGAAGCTTTATTTTTTCCTGTAGCGCCACCAAATTACAATTGACTGTGTCGAGTTTTACATCCCAGTGGGGATTAGAGGTCATCTGTTACCACAGATTTCAATAGTGAGTGTTGGGAGCAATTGTAAATGAGGATATTGAACTTAGTAACCAAGTCCTAATGGAATATCCAGGGATCTTTGCTGCTTTTGCCCAGAGCTTTTTGTGTCTTACAATAATTTAACTCCTTCCCGTTAGCTGAGCATTAACTATATTTCCCTGCATATGCAGCTTTTTCATGCCCAAATTTTATATAACTTCTGTTGGGTAAGGTAAGATTAAGTTTCTTAAAAATCTTAAGATATATATAGTTGAACTGAAATAGGTTTTAATTTGATTAAATTTAATACATTTAATGCAGACCACACTACTGGACCAGTAAATGAAGGCTATCTAAACTGCCCTGGTTGGACAGATTTTTAGGAAATTGTTTTTTAAGGGGAGCGTAAAGAACAGAGTCCAGCAGTGAGGCTTTAAAAAGAAAGAAATGGTGCATTAGTTGACTTCATGGCTATGATGCATTACCTACCTGGGGTGTAAAACGATTTGGTTGGATGAGTGTCTAAATGTGATTTATCTTTTTTAAATATACTCATTTGATTAGTCTCTTTACTGTTTACACTACTGTAAATTGTGCTGTCCTTAACATTGTCCATTGTTTTTGCAACTTCATTTTAAACTGAGCACCTATGTTATTTGTTTGTTTTTTTTCTTATTAGATCTCTCTATAGCATTGCAATCTAAATTGTCGTGGTAAGATTCTGTTATATGTAGGCAATATTTCACATACCTGAACATATACAAACATCCATACAAAGGGTTTTTTGTTTGTCTCTTTGTTAATCAGCTTGATCATTACTGGCCATTAGTACTGGTCATTACTAATTAATCTTCAAATCTGACGAACCTCTTAAAACCAGAACTTTACCACTTGGAAAAATACTGAGGTACTTAATATGCTGATGAATTCTTTTGTGAATGTCTATTTTTTCAGTATCATTACTACTGAGTGTAAATGAAGAAAACTATTTCATACAAAATACTGTAATCATTTACATGTCTATCTGAATATGTCAAACAATGCATGCACATCAAAATGCAGTTACAGTGACAGAGAGGGTTTAGTTTTTTCTTAAGGCTGCTTGTTGTCTCTAAAACCTTAAGTCCCACTGAGTCAGTAAAAAGTCACCCTTAAAAAGCCTTATAAGAATGGAGATTCATTTTCAGAGAGCCATTGTTTTTGTGTAAGCAGTAACAAGACAATGAAACAGTGAGCTTAATATTACACGAGGGATGATTCGATATGAAATACATGTGATTATAAATTTTGCTTTATTTTTTATTCACTTTTAGAAGGACACACTATCTGGATCTTTGCTGTAAGTGACAGCTGATGCCTATCCCCCAACGCCTTCACATTTGTTCCATTTTGTCATCGTATGATCATTTGTTTTTCCAACATCAGCTACAAGGTTGAATCCAAGGTTATAGTTCTTGAAGTGTTGCATCTATATTCCCTGTACTGTGGTCATTCTCCCTCCAAGTGGCTCGATGGTAAAGCAATTTACAGTATTTGAGGGCCAGAGGGAGTCTAGAAGCTCACTGCGCCAAAAAAGACAGTTGGGCAAACTGTCACTGGCAACCTGATTGTGCTTATCTGTTCAGTGACGGCCTGCCACAAGCCATATTTGAAACATAAATAAAGCCAAAAAAACTTAAAATATTTCTTAACACAACACAACACTTGCTTGACTGAAACTCTTGATTAAAGGGAAAATCTCAAGACTGCGGGCTATTCCTAATCTTCTTCCACAAGCCACAACATTGCAGTAAATAAAGGTGCAGGGTTACAGTAGAAAATCAGGATGTTAAAGCTTCAAACATATGGATCATCTTAATACAGGAGTGCCGCTACATTATATATATACTTAAACAGATGCAAATCTGAGATCATGAGGGCAGTTCATGTGGATAATTTTTCTCCATAAAAAGCCCTTTTGACACAATTAATTTTTTTTTTATAACAATAGTTTACTTCAAATTGTGCAACATATATTACAATGCCATGAATAATTTATGCAAACATGCAGAGATGTAATCTGCATCTCTAACACGATTAATGCACCACCAAAGTGGGAGCCTATTCATTTTCATTTATCCATTTTCCAGTGACAGAAAGACACAGTCAAGAGAGATTTACTGCAATGCAACCTATTTGTATAATCCACTTCTTCCCTGGAGATTAGAAGTTGAATAACACAAACATATTGACAGAACACTTCATACTTCATGCATATCCAGCAACTAAACAGATTTTTGTCAAAGACAGCATACGTATGTGTGGCTGCTGCTCAATCACTGCAATATTTGTCGACAACAAAGGGGGCAAAATAGTTGTTCCCATGATAATTCTACTGTGATTCAAATACCTTGATACAAACAACTCTGAATTGAGCAGAATATTGCCATCATGTGTCATGCCTTCAGCATCCAGTTAACTGAAGTGCTAAGATCAAAGTAGAGGACCCTTTTGCTCCAGCCAGTGCCAAACAAAACTGAAAACTCCTCCAGTGAATGGATCTTGCCCATGGGATTTCTCAGACACAGACATTTATGAGACCATTAACCTTGTCAAGACAGTTAAAATAGATGGCTATACATAAAATGAGGAGGATCGCTGAAATGCCTGAAAGGAGCGAGCCAGTAAGAAAAGATGCTCAACAAACAAAGATAAATGTCTGCTGGCAGCAGCATGTTTACAAATGGAAGAGCTAACTTTAGAAAGTTTAGATGACATTCATAAAATCAGGTCATATCCAGTGAAGATGGAAGTGGGGTTTGCAAAGGTATAATACTGATACTCTCTGTGGTACCTGATGACACATCAGACAACTGTCACTGTTGAATTAATATGGTAGAAAGTAACAAGACTTTGCTAATGAACATGCAGTGAATAAGTTCTTCAGCTTTTCTCTCAACTTGTGAAAAGTACGGACGCAAAAATACCTACCGGCATTTTTCAAATAGAATATTGTTTTGAACAATTATACCTCCTAGTTTCCATGGATGCAGTGTTTCCCAAAACAACCATTATCTCATGCTCTCATTTCCTGTGGATGTCAATTTGCCTTCTAGGTGAAGCAATCAGTGAATCACTGAAGTACCTCTTTGAATTTGAGTAGAACAAATGAACTACAGAGAAATCATTACACTTGTGTTTTTTTTTTCTATTTGGGGGGAGTGGGTTGCAGTGAGGACTGCAACATCATTATCTAATTTTATGCTGAATAACTTTAAGAAATCTGTAGTTTAATTATGGAAGCAAATAATAAGCAATGAAACAGAGAACAAAGGCAGAGCACACGGATCAGTCCATTTATTCTTATTAGTGCCACTGAGAACTTTCCTATATTCACACCTCTGATGTAATTATAAGCTCCAGAGGCCGCTTAAAATTGATGGACAGCATTTGAGAGTATTCATGAAAACAAAAATTGTCTTTGTCCATGTTGTTGTTAAAGAAACTGAGCAGCATTGGTATACGGGCACTATCAATTTTCTGGTATGAAGTATATGATTAGATGCTGATCCAAGCTGTGCCTTCTGCTGTGGCTCTGCTTGATGCTTAGAGCAATTATTACTATTGCTATTCATTATTATTATTACTATTATTATTACAAGCATTACTACTCTTGGCATTGTTATTAGTATTCTTAATAGTATCAATATTAAGACACTTACATATAGCTTTCAAATAGGTTAACATATAGATTTATCTTTGCTTTTGGCCATGCTCTCCCTCCACTTTTCTATCTATCCCTTTCACCTCCCCTCTTGTCCCCCCCTTCTTTCTCTCAACCCAACCGGTGCCGTCAGATCCCGC
>JAQNCA010000006.1:1872040-1890657 GCA_029783725.1 Acanthurus tractus
GCTCTATATGTAAAGTGTCTTGAGACAGCTTTGTTGTGAATTGACGCTATATAAATAAAATTGAATTGAATTGAATTGAATGTCCATTTCAATGAATGGCAGCCAAAGACGTTGGTAGAATACTCAGCATGTATGAAAATTTGGTCCCCTTTTAAGTTCACCACAGTTACACACAGTTAAAGGAATACTCTTTAATGCCTCTATGAGCTTGCTCCTTTATTCTCTACTTCCCTTGGCCTTGGACAGTGAAGGGGAGAGAATTGACAGTATCTCCTTGCTACTATCTAACCACCCACCCTGCTTTGACCTTTCCATTAATAACAGGCTTTCAGTAAGGACTTGCACTGTGCAATCTTGAAGGCTGCTCAAAATGGTGTACACTAAACGGCTTTGTCCAATGCTTCAGAGAGATTGGCAAGAGTGGGAAAATTAGCTTTTCCTTGCATTACCCACCAAAGTCCAGCAATCCTCACCACTGACATTAGAGTAACAGGTAACTGCGGAGCGCGAGAACATGAAAACGGACAGGCACTGGTGTAGGAATGGAAACCCTGGCATCTTAAAAATTGATTACTTTTTACTACAATACTATGGAATTTTGGTGAAAGGTAACACCTGGGGCTTATTTTAGCAACAAGTTCTGAATTTTATTTTATGTTATCTGTATTATTGAGTTTTTGACATTACAACACACTTTTCTTGCATTAACAGGGGTTGAAATTGCTGTGCTGTTACCAAGTGACATTGATCTGAGTAGTGTCTTGCTGTCTTTTTAGTTGAAAATGCCAATAGTCTGAAGAGGCCGATGCTGCTGCACAGACAGGGGCATACTCATTCTACTTTGTACACAGCCGAATCCAAGCAAGCTGTGGAGGAGGTATGATGAAAGATCAAAACCAAAAAGTTTCCTTGCAACAAATAAATAGAAGGCTTCAAATAATGGGCAAGCTTCAACATTATCCTCACACTTCTCATAATCCTCAAACTTTCCAGTGCCCTCGACAAAACTGTTCCTGGATCAGCACTGGACACTGGCAGTGGGAGTCACTTGCGTTTTGCCAATTTAGCTAATATAAACAAATTACAGGGATACTAAGATGAATCATACTGTTTGAAAGCCTTTACTAGCAAATTTTATCTGCACACTGTATAAAAAGGCAAAGCAATTTGGACTCACCATGTGGTAGCATCAATGATTTAAGTGAGAATGATTTAACTGTAGTGACTCTGGATGCTCGGCCATCAGGTTGTAACAAAATTTCATTACCCTTGGCAATTAAACAGGGAAACAGCTAACATGAACTTATCGATTTCACTGAAGGTGAAGCAATCAGTAATCAAATCAGTTAGATGATCACCAGACAAATAAATCAGCAACAAGTTTAAGTCATTTTTTGGCACAGAGCTACAAAAATCTATAGGTTTAGCTCTCTAAATGCAAAGTTTGGAACTTTATTTTCTTTGATAATAAATGGACTATGTTTAAATTCTAGTTTGTAGGTATTTTTATAAGAAAGGATATCAGAATATATACACTTGCATAGTAGAAAAAAGTAAGTGAAAATTACTTTTATCTAAAGTCACAGATCTCAACATTTATGACAATAGTGTTACCATTTTAGTAATGTGAACTTGTTTTGTTATGGAACAGCATGTACCATCACACATATTTGTTTTAATGAAAAACCAGCAGGGTTTACTTTGGCATTGAGTGAAGCTCCTGTTGCTATCTCAAGTTTTCCACTCAACATTGAAAACAATGTGGTACACCATCCTTTTCCAACTTAGAGCTGTGTTTCTTATGAAAGATTTTTTTTGTTGACTTCTAAGTTTGTTTATCATATTGAAAGGTTCAGAGTTTGGAGTAGGATGCTTTATGCACCTCGGGTTGCTGTACCAAACATCAACTAAGCTGTGCTAAAAACAATGCAGCAGAGCAACCACAATCATGCTTGTTTATCTTATAAGGTACTCTTTTTAAGGAGTGGAACTTTAATATCTAACCTACTCCTGGCCAAATGTAATCCAATTTTATGCGTGACATGACATTCAACACATGCTGCATCCCCAAACATCCTGACAGCAGCGTCAAGGTGCTGCCAAAATTGAAAAATGATGGAGGTAGAAACCATAAATGTCACAGCATGTAAAACCTTGTTCACAGACTTCTCACAATAGAAGGATATTTTGTGTATGAAATGTAAATTTCCACCCGAGCTATGCATCATCTTAACCTCCAAATACCCAGGTATGCACACAGTGACAAGCCACCTTGCTTTGCTTGTTACACTTCCCACTGATTCCAGTTATGTCTTCATTGCAGAGATGCTCAGAGCTTGCTGTTGTTTTTCTGTGATAATTAGGCCCAAGGTGGTTTCAATTTTCTAGAACAAAGTAATATTTCATGTCCGTGCTCACTATATATTTTTTCTTCAGTAAACAGATCAGGAAACATAATTATCATCCCAATGTGGAGACAGTTTAAAGCACTTGAAAGATATTTTTTTCAAATCTTTTTTTTTTTTTAGTTTAACTTTTGAACATTTCAATTTCAAAAGCGAGTGCACTCTAAAACATGTGGTAAATCTTTTTATCAACTTGAGTTTTAACTCGATTAAAAGGTGAAAAATGTGAAATGCTGTGCCCAACATCATCATCCACCACTGGTTGTACCTTGTGCTTTAAAGAGGCACTTCAGCTTCCTGTGTTTGGGTTTTGTGTTCATACTGAAAATGTCTGCAGCCCCCGTCACTAGAAGCAAGACTTGTTAATTCAGGTTCATTATTGAAGGGCTAAATAGGGAGAAGGAGAAGACATTAATCACCCAGCGTCTGCAAGAGCGGGCCTATGAATGGCTTAATGGCACATTGTCAAACCAGAGTGCCTCCGTTAAGCCAGCATTTATCAGACGAACAAGCAGAGTGGCTGATGACTAGGATATGCACTGTAAGTGGGAGCCTCTTTTGCCTTTATGAATCCTCTGAGTGATCATTGAGCAAAATATTGAATTATGTCACGGAAGGCTGAAGTGACAGGAGGTAATCATGCTGCCTGAATGATATGTAATTGTTTTCTGAATTGTAATTATAGGGTGATAGAAAACATTGGCCTTCTGTAATTAACGGTGAAGAACAAAGTTTTTCAGTGGAAAATTGGAATTCTCTGAGGATGTGAGCACATAATATGAGCACAGAGAAAGAAAAGCGTTAAGGAAAGCAAACTACTGCTGAGACTTTATGAGGCAGAACAACACAGACCTTAACATTATGGGCCCTGTCTTACACCCGGTGCAAACACGGTGCGCCAGTGGCACAGGTGTTATTGCTATCATACAGGCGGTGCAAACGTCATTTTTGCCACAAGTGTTAGATAGCAAATCCACTTGCGCCGGGTCTGTGTCCTGTGTTAAGGAAGGTCTGAGAATGGAGGCGGAATCGAGGTGTTTGCTATCTTACACCACGGCAGGAGTTTAGACCAGCCAAAACAGGCACAGACGTAAAAACAGCCTGGACGGTGAGATAGGGCGCAGTTGGCCAACATGCCCACAAACTCCACAATCACACACACCTTTCTTTTCAGTTTTTTTCTATGAGACGTAAGCCTCCGATCTTAAAAGGGAAAGGTCAGATAGCAGTATTCACACTACAAGAAGGAAATATTGTAAAATAATGAATAGAAATTGAATTTAATCTCTGCACTTCAGCTCAAAAAACATTATAAGTATTATTATAAATATTATTATTATTATTATTATTGTTGTTGTTGTTATTATTATTATTATTATTATTATTATTATTATTATTATTAACATCATCAACAACAATAGTAATAATGATAATAATTATAATAATAATAATATGAAAATAATAAATTACCATGTTGTATTAGAAAATGATATCCACCTAAATTTGTAGATTTTGCAAAACAGAGTCATTTGGCTGCATTTTTTGTACTTACTCTCTGCCACAGTAGTGTAGATTTCCAGCGAATTGAAAACAGAAGCCTTGAAGCATGTCGAGAGATGTTCTCTCCCCTTTTCTGCATGCGAGACTGTTACACTGCAAAATGACTGTCTGTTGTTCTCACAGCAGTTGGCTATTTTCATTTTTTTTGTTTAACGATACATGTTGTAATGTTTCTTTCTGCCTACTTCTGATGCCTACTGATTAACTGTGATGTGCCATTGCAACAGACAAGTTGTGAGAATATGAGTTTTATTTCACTTGAGCAGGCATGTGTTTGCCTGGACCAGACAGAAGCACATCACACCAAACTTCACCCTTTTTCTAATTGCAGCTTTAAAGGCTGTACCATGACTTTAGATTCTTAGTATATGTGCAGACCTCAAGCTATTGGACACACTGGGTTTCTTCAACTAGCGAGAGACAGCGATTAAAAGGTGACAGCGACAGATCAAGGTGAGGCAAACATAGTACACTGATTCCATAGTGCACATGTCTACGCTCATAAAGTCTTGACTCCTAACTTCAACACCTATTCAATTTAAAAAGCATCAGTGAAGAACTTCACTCAACTGACCAGCGGTCCATCCTTTTACTTACTTACCCATCTGTGTAGGTGGAAATAGGCTTATGTATTTATACAGTTGGTCTACTTTACTGCAGTTCCATTCTGTGCAAAAAGTCCCTTTTGACCTTTTATATATTTAACCAGTACAGAAGCATTCCCTAAACTTAATCTGGTGCTGTAATTGCTTAAATAAGAGTGATATAATACTTACATAATGTTTAAACATTTGATGCTTGTGCATACTCTGTCGATTGACGTTAATCAGATGAATTTTGTAAGAAATTTTACATCATCTTTTTGGAAACAAATTTGTCATTTAAAACTAGCATTATATTAATGCAGTTTCTTAGAGACAAGGTTAAAAAGTTTACCATATTTTCATATATGCTACTGAATACAGTATAGGAAGAAAGTATTTGTTGACTTGTGGCACAATCAGGATTGATTTAGTGTTGTTTCACTTACATAAATGGAGGTCAAGTAAGTCTGCTTCAGTAAATCTTAAGGTCAATCAAATGCAGACTGGGCAGCACAGACGGAGGGTTAAAGAGCAGCATTCTCATCATGAGCCATGAAGAAAATGAAGGATTTTTGAGAAACACCTACATACACACGCACATGCAACATGTAAAATAGAGTCTGCTACTTTTCTGCGCTTAAATTTAAATTTGTAAATTATGTTAATGTGGAATCTGTAGCAAATTTAAATGAACTTGTCTTTAAATAACCTCCTAGAAATTGTTTATAACTTAAATATTTTCTTGCATACTGTGCATGCCCCATTCGAGATGGTCTGTGATGGCTTCATGCTAATCAACTGAATTGGCTTTGTAAGACCTTTCACTGACTGACAATTAATACCACTGCCATAACCTGCAAAATGTAATTTTAGACTGGATGAAAGCATCACATAGTCCACACTTCAAAGCCCAGCATACAAGAACTAAGTTGATAGAAGCAGTGTGTGTGAAGTCTGGTTAGGTTGGAAGGAGGCAGGAAAGCTCAAAGGAATGCTGATATCCACCTTTTGGTTGGCAGCCCAAATCTGAGCCCTGGTCGCTTCAGGCTATTGGGAAGAGGAGCCATGCGAAACAGCATGGAGCATAGTAATCATAACTCTCCTGCCTTGCTCCATCCCATTTTCCCTTTTCATTCTTGCATTGCTCTTATTTTTTCCTCCTTTCCTCTCCTTTTTGACATCCTTTATCTCCTGCATACCAACCCTTTTCTCCTTTTCTTCCTCTTCACCATTTCCGTCTCTCATCTGCCTCTCTGGAGTGGTCCTATAAGCACCTAGCAAGCTGCTCTTTCCCTCTTCCATATGAAGGCAGGCGTATGAAAAATCTGCTTTATTTTGTAGAAATAAATAGAATCGATCCCTTGTGAGTGACAAAGAAATCAGCATGAAACGCAGATGGGCTCCTTACCTCGCTACAGAGAATAATGTTTTTGGGCTTTGAAAAAATAATGTCACATTTCACCCATTTAGCAACCCCCTTTGCTCTCTCACTTCTGCAGCTGCGTGACATAAATCGTTCCTGTCATTGGAAGTGCCCATTCTTTCTGTATGCAAACAACTGGCATGCTGTATTGACTACCTTGTATTTTTTTAGGGGTGGAGAGAGGATGTTATATTGTAGTAATAAAGTAATCCCTGGGGAGGGAAATCTCATCATATATAACCGAGTAATTACTTTTCAAAGTCATGTGGTGTAGGAAATCAATAATGTTAGAGTTTCTCTGGGTATTAAGAAACAAATGGCACCTCCACCAGGACTCCTGCCTCTGACCTTTGAGTCATTACCATTCTGTATTTTATGGGTAGTGAATTATATCACAGCCTAAATAAATGGCTTGGGAGAATACAGGTAATGAACGAGTCCTTCATGACACAGTGTAATATCTATTTATGTCTTTAATCAAAGGTATATTGGCAGTCTTGATTAGATTTTGGTTGCTGTCATACTGTATGTGGCAGTGTGTGCAAGAGCACTGAGGTAAGAAAGACGCCATGCTGTTTTTCAAGATGAAAAGCACCTCGCTGTTAAACAATCAGGGCTGTTTTATTTTGTGCTCTCAGGTTTGATCACATGCAGAAGCATATTCCAGTGAATATGTGAACAAGTCAATTTTCTTTAAATATGGCCACTGTCAACACCACCGGTGACACGGACACTTTTTCTTCCAAGCTGTCTATTGCCGACCTTTTTTACCTCTCTCTTGAGGACAAGAAATCAGTGAGCTTGCCAAGAGCACAGCGAATGCTATTTACTAGTCCATCAAGTGTTAAACGTGTGTTGTGATCCATCAGCCCACTCATGGTGAGTCTGCTTGGCATGTGGAAGCCTACCCTTAAGGACAGTAACTGTGGGATGCCATTTTAGACATTCAATAACAGATACACACACATATACACACCCACCAGACCCATACCAGTGCACACATAGTCAAGCAGAGAGTAAGAAAGGCACATGAGAATAAAACAATCATGAAGATACGCATTTGTCACTCATTAAATGACTCCAGTGTTGATGTGATGGAGAGAAGTTCACATGTAGTATGGTATCTAGTTGATAACTTGCCATGTTGCGTGAAAATCGGAATTTCAAATGACTCTAATCCCTTTTTCTCACAGGAGTTTTATTTTTGCTATTTAGTTCTCTTTAACTGTGAAGTCATGGGTTTGAATTTTTGTTGTTCCGAGCTGGCATAAATAATTAAAAAAAAAATCTCTTTTCTGTATCTATTAGACCTAGTTGCTGCGTCTTTTTTTGTTTCAATTACATAAACAACATGAATTACAATGCAGGGAAAAATCACCCTGCAGGGGACCATCTGAACAACTGAATAATGCACCGCTCTAAGCGAAATGCTTACGTAATTTTGGTTGTATAAATCGCTGGCTTCAATAGAGAAGAATAAACAGACTCAACCCTGTCTAGTCGACTCCACCTGATCCTACCTGAATCCCGTGACATTACCAGCATGTACTAGAGAAAAAAATTCATTTGCCAAACATCTGAGCTCTTCTCCGTTTTTCAAAAGACTATTACGCCCGCAGCACCTCAACATCAACCCTCTGCAAACAGACACTGAACTCTGAATCAGTTTCTCACCAAGTTGATTTTATTGTAATAAGACCTCTATCCCTCTCACACACACATACATAAACATGCAAACAGGAGCTGTGTTGCTGATGTGTCTTTGCAAGGGAGGTGAGGGAACACCCCTGCCCCACCCCCACCCCCACCCCCCTCAACCCCCCCCAACCCTCGAACCAGTCAAGCAATATCTTACAAGTCTCAACAAAGGAGCGGTGGGAGGGAGCAGGTACTGGGCGAGAGGACGTTATCGGCGTGATGCAGTGAGCGCCTCTCTGCAGCTTCCTCTGAACGGCTTTAATTTTTCTTTAGTCTGACAGGCACCAGGAGAGCACACAGAGATCCACCACCTTAACTCGCATGCTGAACTAGGTGGATATTTGTTTGTTTGTGTGCTTGTGTGTTGCAGTGGGGGATAATTTAAGGACACGCTGGAAAAGCTACTGTTGCTATGTGCACTGTGTCTGCTTGTTGCATACAGATGCCTTCAGAACGATGCCAGTTATCCAGTCCCTTTAGTCTGAGAGAGGGAGATGACAAACACTGTATTCATTAGGCTTTTCCCAAAAAACAAGTCTGTGCAGCTTGAACTGCATTAACAGCAAGAGGGTTAACAACCAAAGATCAGGATGATTACATGTAGATATTCTGCTAATCCTTTATCTTTTTTCCTTCTCTCTCTGTCTTTCAAGTATGACATTATACACACTGACTGGATTCATGGGTGCAGTGAGCCGCTGGCCAACCTCCTGAGCAAGAACTGTATTTAAAGGGCTTTTCAAGATAATGACAAGAGATTGTATTTTTGATAGAGGGGATTTCACTCTATATTCTTCTTCACATTGGTAAACCAACCCAGGTCATGTCATACTGTGCAGAACAGCCCATCATTCAGGGTCTTTTGAAATGTGAAGGAGGGGGAGAAGGCTCAGTTTGGTGAGAAAAGGAAGAAATGGCTTCAAGATAGAGTGATGCATTATGTTTTTGATAGGATCTTTAGTTGGTCGACATGAAAGATAGATAGGGACAAGTTTCTGGGAGAATTTGGATGGCAAGTCTAAAGTGAAGACATATTTTTGCTCAATACTTACATGCATAACCTGAATGTTAATCTTACTGGATATAGAAAAGATCCTGTACACATCCTCACATGATCAGAATGTAAGAGAGAATGTAAAACCTGCTTGAGTGAATTCATCTCCAGGCTTCATGTCAGGAATCACTGTTGGATGTCCAGCAATGTTGTAATAACAACAAAATCCAGCCAAAAAATAGTTCTGCTGAAATTAATATTTTGTAAAAGAAGCAGTGCAGCCATTATTAAAAGTAAAGGCACAGAATTCATATAAGTGCAATTACGGAGGAATTTTATTGTGTATAATCAACTACTTCTGTTACTCTGAAATTTAAAAAAATGAAATTATAACAATAATACTCTTCTGGAACACAAAAATGAACAAATAAGGTGGTTAATCCTAAATCTTTGGTGTACCAAGTTAAAAAATATATACAAATTTAGAAAATTCTGTGGATCTCCATCTTTACAGATATTGATGTTGATACAAAAATGAACATTTAATAACATTAAGGAGTACCCTATGCTAATATAATACCTGCCAGCAGTTTCATCAGACTGTTAGAGGACATAATTGAGAAAAATGTAAAGCTGTTGACAGAACCCAGGGCAGACAAAGCTTTTTGTGGATTAAAAAAGCCTTTGGACTCATATTTTACATTTCTGGCTATTTGGCAGCCATTGCATGTGGCATCTGTGGATCTATCATACTACTAACAAGAGTGGAAAGAAAGAGCGGGGTACATTGTGTGAATTCTTGCAATTTTAGATGGGGCAGTGAGGGAAAAATGCTGTCATCCAGTAAGCACAGCAGTCCTTGGTAGGTGAGAAAAAAGTGCTTACTCTCCAAACAGAGTGGCCTCTATTAGATTTGCAGGATGAAGTTCGCTCATCTATGTGTCTTGTAATAGGATTACAACATTTACCACTCCACACTGTTACAGATGGATGTTCTCATGGTTTGCCCACTGCCAATTTCAATATTATCTTTCATATTTCTCTGAGGGTGAAGCTGGTCTCTTTTATTTGATATAAAGTAGCCACTGAGGAGTGATATTGGGATGTGAACTCAGCCAAACAAGAAACAAGTAGCACTGCTGGCATGTTCAACTTAACACCTTGCACGATGATGATTGTAACATTGCTGGGTTTAAAGCTGGTTCTACTGAATTTACACGATCAAAAGAGATTAATATATTCCTATTCAACTCTGTGTGATGTTTTTTTTTTTTTTACTTATTGTGATACCGTGATACTGCTACTAGGACGTCTATAGGCTTAGTGACTGAGTGGACTATATGTACATACCTGTACTGAAGTGTCCTTTGCACTGGTTTCAACACTGAATTGTGCCTTTGAGCACTTCAAACCTGCATGCAACAACTCGGGGTGGTGATCAGAAAGTTTCATTTGAAGTATCTTATGCTGTTTGCCAAGTCTCACTGTCATAATAGGAGACTTCATAAGAGAATGATAAGTTCTTGCTCAATATTTCAATACCACAACCAAATAAAAAAAAGATGCTGCGAGAGAAGAATGAGGCAGTCTGCAGTCTCCACCTGGGCAAAATGTCAAGAAACCTCTCCTGAAGAACAAGTGCCTATGTGTTACTTTGAGCTGGGATGCTGTTGGCACTATTTCCCTCAACATGTTCTGATAATTGGTGATATTGATCTTATACCCTCTACAACACAAAAGTTCCAACCTTCAGCATTCTGCCGTGATGAGGAATGTGTTTACCATTCTGCAGTGACAGTTTTCTCCATCCTTGGAGTGCTGCACACTTTGTAAAGATGTTTTGTGTTGGTTAGAGGAAAAAACTGAATTAGCATAAATAAATAAAAAAGCATCCTTCAATGATGCAACATCCTCTCAAACTATCATCCCAAAACATGAATTCATAGACCAATTAAACAATAATTAAAAGTCACTGACCAACTTTTTTCACTGAAGATACTACAAGCATGGCAACAAAATCTTATAAATAATCTATATTGTAAGGACTCTGCTCCACAGAAAGAGAGCAACTTAACAGCTGATAAAGCAACAGGCTGTTTAACTCTCACTTGATCTGAATGGAGCTGTAAATGTGTGTTTTTATAAATCTGCGTTTGAGGTCAGAGTACATTTGGAGGGCCAGAACAAAACATGGGTTGAGAAAAACAAGTGAAACAAAGCTGTTGAGCTATAAAAAAAACAAGACAAACAGAAAAACAGTTTCTGTTTAAGCTTGACAAAGACACTGTAGGTGTGTGAGAGCGAGAGAGAACACATTCACTCACTGGTCATATTATGTTCTTCGTTGGTATTTGGGAAATGAAAATGATAGCTGCTATTTCAAAGATGATTAAGGGGCTGAAGTGTTACTCTACTCAATGCTTCAATTAGTTTTTTACATACACCAATCTCAGTAATTCAGCAAGTGGGCAATCCCGATTTATTATGGTTTATTATATCATTATTTAAAAGATGTGGTACTTGCTAAACAAAATAATAACACAAATGCAAGATTCTCCAGTGTCTCATTTTCAGTAGTCGGAGAATTATTTCAGACACATTTTCAGCAGAATGCGTGAGATAGCAGAATTGATCTGATGCTGAGATTGTAATTACCAACAGAAAAACAAGCTCCCTTCCCTCCCTCCCTTCTTTCCTCTGTATCAAAACACAATAATCTCTTGTTTCAAACATGACTTTATCACAGACTCTGTAGATCCTCCTGTGACCTCCTATACCGCTTTAAGATGTATAATACAGCTCAAGATGGCCGAGGGCTTCTAAAAATGACCCCCTGGTCGCCTGTGCTTTCTTCTCCATCTCCCCCCCCCTCCTCCCTCTCTGCAGCCACACTTATAAATGTTGTGTTTCATAAATGCTTGAAAAAGAGAGATTGTATTCTGAGAAATTTTGGAGGGATTTTCACATCTTCCCTCGGCCACTAATTGAAACCACTTTTCATGAGAAAAAAGGTTAAAATAACACTGAGGTGAAGGTTTATGAAATCAAATAAAAGTTCAAGTCAAAAAATACTGCACTTGTATGTAACAAAACCAAGCTGAATTTGTCTTTTACAAGTTATTTTTCAATCAGTTTCACCCAGTATAACAAATGCCACAAAAAACACAATGTAAAAGGAAATAAGCCTGCATGATAAACAGGCATTAACACGTGATTAACAGAATTTATGCTAAGCCGACTCCTGTTTATAAAGTAGTAAAGGCCTGACATTACAAAGTTCAGTCAAGACTGAAAGAGAATGAGCATATTACATGTGATGCACTCTAACCTACGAATTAAATACATTTAGATTTCTCACCTTTACTATTCAGATCTAGATATGAAAAGTAAAGTGGTAAGTAGTATGTCATTGTATCTGTATAAAGTAGCAATTGTTATCAGACCTTTTTATGAAAAATGCATTCAGACTGATGGTATAATTGCACATCAGCCACTTCATTGGACATGGGTAACTCACCCCATACTCTGCCACCACTGGCCAGGTTTTTAAGTGTACCAGACTGTGACTGTGACTTGCTTCAGATAATTAAAACAATAATAAAAATAAAACCACAAAACAGTACTTAGTGCATGTCCTTAGAAGTTTAAAATTTAACTTGAAAAAAATGTTGCTCTGTTTTTTTTAATAATCCATGCATGAAACAGTTAAGCATCTATGTATTTTTTCCACAGGCTTCTAGAGATTGATGACCTGAAACTGTAAAGGTGGGAATTTGAGATTTCCCACTTTGAACAAGGCATAGCATTAGATCTGGTGGGCCCACTGGTCCTTATCTAATAAAGCAATTGTCTGTCTTGGACAAGACTGAAAGGCAGGGAAGGGATAAGGGAAAGCACAAAATGAGAGAGAGAATATTGATGGCCAAGCTTCTTCCTCTAGCTTGAGTGGGAAACAGACAGAGGAGTGATTGCCAAGCACTACACCACAGCCACTTCTACTTTATCCCCTTGATGGAAGCCTGTGACGTGACCTTACAAATTTACTGCGAAAGGGTCTAGCATCACCAATAACATGCACTGGCTGTGCTGGAAGATCTCATCATTTCTGGGAGGAGGATATGACTTTCCAGAGCTTAAAAATGTGATTTTAGTCAGACAGATTTGCCCCTGCGCAGTTTTGCCTGGGTAGGATTTGATGTCGAAGCCAAAAAGATGCAGTGATTCATGTGAGTACGTTGGCGGGAGAGCCACTTAAGAGAAATCCTAATCACAAGCCTCCCCTCTGGCTTGCTGCAGGGGGCTTTGGGGGGATTTAAAATCACAACCACTTAGGTTTACTGTTAATTAACTTTACTACTAACTTGCTTGGCTTAGTTGAGCGCTTGCAAACACCCTTACGTCACAAGTAACCCACGTAAAATTCTACAAAACCAAAGGACTGCAGTTTTTACCATAATTTCACAAGTGGCCTGATATTGTTTAAATTAAAGTAGGAAATGGCACATAGACACAGGCAGCAGAAACCAGAGGACAGGACTGCTCGCTGAAAACAGCACAGAAAGCACAAAATCAGTTTATACCATAAAATTAGCTGCATGAATGTAAACTTGTTATTCTGATAGCATCTCACTCTACACAACATTTTTGGAATGTGCAGACAGACAGACAGACAGACAGACAGACAGACAGACAGATAGACAGATAGACAGATAGATAGATAGATAGATAGATAGATAGATAGATAGATAGATAGATAGATAGATAGATAGATAGTTAGTTTTGGTCTTCCCAGTGAACTGATGTGTAAGGTTTTTTCACAAAGACTATGAACAATGAGTCCAGAGACAATCACTGATATATGCACTGATTGTGGCCTGTAAAGTGGGTTCATATTGGAATTGTTTCTACTTATATTAAGCCATCACAAAGTACAAGTGAAATCGATAGTAGAGGCAGAACTCATTAGACTTCTACTTGAGAGACCAAACAATAGGGGCTATAGCCCAGAAGCAGCTGTCTGAACAAAGAGGGAAAATGAAATTGCTTTACACAGGGAAAAGAATTCCCGATAAACAGGGTCGCATTAAACACCTTTAAAGGACGATCTCTACAACCTCTTAAGAAGGCAGGTACATAGACCTCCCTATCATTACCTGATTGCAGTCTTTGTGTTCTGACCTTGAGTTCTTAATGATGTCCTCTTTTTGCCCGAGTTGGAGAGTCTAAAAGGTCAAACAAGTCTGAGTCTGGGCCTAATAATAAGCTTGTCTGTGGGATCTTCAAGCACCGGTCCTGTCTCTTCTGACCAAGGGCAATGAGGCCATTTTTTCTAATAAATGCGGGCAAACCTAGGGCAACAGGCTACCTGTGAACCAAAATCTAGATATTGAGAGACACATAGAATAATTAATACAACAGTAATTTCCAGAATGGGACTTCATAGATATCTTGAAAACACCAGTAAATTACTACACATTTTTAGCATAAACAAAATGATTTTATTAAATTGAGGTCATAACCATTTATCCTGTTTTTCTTATACTTATAATGACAACATTTGTTATTTCAAGTTCAATGCTAATGTTCAAATCTTAGTATTAAAATAAGACTAACCAGACATTAAAACAATACACTTATCTTTCACTTAATTTCACGTGCAGTACAGCAACACTGTCATGGATGTTTGAGTTGGTGTTGGCCAAGGGCACGATTCTGTTAGGTCACATTATAGCCAAGAACACATTCCTCTTCTTCTTGGACTTCATGAAGTAATGGTACTACAGATGATGTCATGTGAGATGGCTGAACAAGTTAGTTTTGCTTTACAGCACAGACACAAGTCTCAAATGCACTTTTACACGGGAGTTGTTTTGGCATATCATCCCTAAACCCAAAATACTTCCAAGCATTCAGAGTGTTGATGATTAAGGGGTAGCTCTCTGGCTTTTGCTCCATCCATTTGATTTTCTTTATAGCCATCTGCTCTCTTATGTTACTCTTCTCCTCTGAAGGGCTGCTGCAGGGTGTGCGTTGTGACATAACTACAAAATAAAAAGCCAAAACAACTGAGCTGCAACCTAGTTAGTTTAGAAAGTGATTCATTTTATATGCAAGAGTTTTCTGCTGGTATCGTAGCAAACCTAATGTTGTAATATTGATCATGATTAATATTCAATCGATTCTGCAGCTCTTCACTAGCAAAACATTAACAGTTTTATTTGATTGGGCAGATAGTGATAGTGAGGCCGCTAATAACTCAGTAATTTAAAATACTGTACATAATGAACAAACTGTAATTTTATTCAAAAGGTAATGTGGCATTTTAGTCCATTATAATGATATTCATTGTGAAATAATTGTATAATATAAGCTGAGATATGAAAGACAAAAAACCATAAAAAGTCATTTTGTTCACATGTTGTCACTTGCCTTGTCGAAGGGACCTACAGCATCTCATTGTTCTGTCAATTCTTGCAGCACAAAGACTAACGTCAGGGCCTGTGATGCATTTGTAACATTTTTGTGGCAATTATAGCTTTATATGATGTCTGACAGCAGACTGTGACAGGAAACATAGGCAGAAATATTAGGGTGAGAAAAATGTGATGATACTCTACGCTTCTTAGTCCACTGGTCCACATAGATGTCCAAACAGTTTCTATTTAAACTGCAATGATGAAACCACGGATCGTATCATGTGTATATATATATGCTGACAGATTTTTTTTCCCACAATCCTTTGTTGGTGCACGGACCATTTTTATGCAGATGAGAGTTTCTATCAAAATAATTGCTAAAATTGCTTGACTGTGCTGCCAAAAATTCCACTTCCAACTTACATATATTTTTAGCATTTGGTGTAGAATATGTCGTGTGATATACTTTCATAGTTATTAAAACATTTGCATGTAAACTCTTGCCCCTGTGCAGATGCAAGGTTATTGGGTGGAAAGAAATGCCTCACCTTAAGACAAACGCATTCAGCCAGGAGAGGCATAAAGCATTTATTGATGTTTACCTGCCCTCTGAGAGACAGAGATGACCTAAATAATGAAAATATAATAAATATAATACAGACTTCCACAAAATGGCTGAATGTCTTTGTTGACCATGATATTGGTTTTCTTTGTGTAATTCCCTGCTTTGCTTTTGTCCCTGTCTTCTCTTCTTGTGTCACCTTGTTTCCACGGATTTTGACAGTGAGGCATTCTGTTAGAAAAATAAGGTAACAGTCTTGATAGTTTTTTTCTCTTCCTCTCTCTCTCTCTCTCTCTCTCTCTCTCTCTCTCAATTTCTTGCATGAAAAGGTCCCTCCCTGGACTACTGACAGGAATTATATTTCCAAATACAAGTTTCTATAGAACACTGCTACTTCCTAATTTCAGTAATTCCCTATAAAGGGTACCTTCTTCAATTGCATTTTCTACATGGAATATATGAGTCTTTTCCGTTACTGGATACGACACCGACGCTACAACCTTGATTCCTACAAATATCTTCAAGTATTGATTTGAAATTGCTTTTTTTTTGCCGCTAAAGAGGCTTGGAATTTAAATATCCACATCGGTCAGGCATAATCTAACAGAGCAAACAAGCCCAAGGTTTACGAAAAAAAAAATAAAGAACTTAGAATCTTTTTGCATACTGATGGCAATATTATTTCCCAGTGCTTGTGGTACCTAGTTGTAGAGCAAAAAGAACCCCTGTGAAAACAACTTCCAAGAGGCCCACCATCTGGTGGGAGAGATACAGCGTGTCAGGACTTTCAAAGAGGTGCTGTAGAAAATGCTATGAGACAGGAATGATTCATTTCAGTCTCACACCCAGAATTTCCTGATTTAGATATTATTTTAACCTCTCAGCTCCACCACCAGAACAGTGTGTCAGCCTATTGATGATCCCAGTGTGGGCTTGGCTTATTTTAGAACACTGTGTACATACCAATGAACCTGTCCACCGTATATGCTTTGCGTGGGATTGTGTACACCAAGCAGGAAAAAAGCAGCACAAATAACACGCACCATGAGGATGCATTACACCATTTATGATAAGACTATGTGCTTCTCTGAATGGGTTTCAGCTGACAGTTGCTGATAGGCAGACATAGGAGAGCAAGCATATTGTGGGAGGAAATCAGACACGCTGAAACCTTTAGCCAATCAGCTTTAATACAGCAACCAGCATCACAGCTATTAGGATGAGAGCAAACAGGCTTCTGCCAATCTCAAAAACTGAACATCAAAGTCAAGTTCCTCAGCCTTTTTTTTGCCCCCCCACCCCCATACTGTCTGGGACACTCCAGCAGAAAAAAACTATGGATAGTGCCAGCTGGTGTCCATCTTTCCAGAGGGCATTACCATTGCATGGCCTTCTAAATAGCTGCAGGGTAGCCTGAAGGATATGACTCTCCCAATCTGAGATGATAAAATACTGATTGTGCATTGCCCACTTCTTTTACATAATATAAATAACATTAAAAAACTGGATCAGCTTTATCCTTTTTTTCTTACTTTAAGAAAGAAATCTAGGGATTCCTCAAGAGTGTTGAGGAGACAGACAAAAGCTCGTGCTTTTCATTTTCTGAGTCCCTCGTACCCATCACACTCGTCCATGGATCCTTTATTGCAAATACCCGCAGTGTTCTACTGCATAGTCAGAAAAAAGAGATGGAATGTTAGCACTCATACATGTGTACCCACAATGTTTCTATTACACTTTATTATAGGGTCTAAAAATTGATAACTTACTATTCTTCTCAGGTTTTGAACTCTCCAGTGTTTGTAATTCGACGTAGAAGAGGAAAATTACACTGTGCTGTGTTTGGGCAAAACTCTGTATTGATGTGCCTCTTCTAAAACAACCCAGTCATAGTGCAGACAGGTGATGTTCAAAGCTGACTCCACCGGAGTCAACCAGTACTTGGGTTAATGACCAAATTTGTGGAAAGAAAAAAAAATTGTTCCACCCCAAAGCTATTTCAAGTGTACGTCATTGCATGAAGTTAACAGAAGCAGCAGAGATGTGAAACAGAGAGGGGTTGACATCAAGCATTACTTAAGACATATAGATCTGAACTTAAACTTCTACATGTTGTTTCAGAAAAATGCTATGATACCTGCATTTACAATAATTTTGAAAACCTAAGGTATATGTTGAAATATTTTCAAAACGAGTCATATAAACATGAAGAAAAATATATATTTGTGTGTGCTTGGGTGCCTGTGTGTAAGAAAAAAGTATTTTTATAATGATCCCAAGAAAAAAAATAGGACTGTGGGAAAACTAAATGAGCAATCCCCCCATCTTGGAGCAGGTACAATCTGAGGTTGACCAGATGGTGATAGCTGATATTTCTATCTGACTCAAACTCATTATTCCACCTTTTTCTTTCCCTTTTGCTAAGTGTTTTGTTGCTTTACAAGTGTTTTTTTTGAACAAGTATCCTTAGTGATTAGAGGGGCCACTTTATTCATTTGTAATGTTTCCATGCTTGCAGTTATGTCACTGTACTCATTTCTAGCTGCATGAGCATTAATGTGAGTGACATTCACTTGCGGTAGTAAAGAGTTTGGCAGAAAACTGCCCTACTTGGCAACACTTTGATGCACCTCTGAGTTGCACTGCTTTACATAACCTAATATGGGCTGGATAGCTAGCAAAGGGACTTTAGATACGACTTTCCCCAGGACAAATAATATGGGATGTCTTGCAATAAATAAAATGATCATCTACACCAGTGGTCCCCAACCTTTTTATCACTGCGGAAAGGTCAACGCTTGACAATTTACAATGTATCTGTTGACCGAGTGGGGGGGGGGGGGGGGGTTATATTGCGAATATAAAAAACGGGAATACACTTTGTACACGTATGCAACTTTATTATCAGCTTCCACGTAAGATTAAAAAACATAACATGAGTATTACATTAAATTTTATGTTAAAATCATCTCTGC
>JAQNCA010000006.1:1890757-1902924 GCA_029783725.1 Acanthurus tractus
CAACCCCCACAACATCACACACCACCATCCGGCCCCCGGGCGCTGCCCCCTCCCTATATTGCTAATATAATAAACTGGAATCCACTGTGTACTCGTATGCAACTTTATTAGCAGCTTCCTCGTAAGATTCAACAACATAACATGAGTATGACATTAAAGTTTCTGTTAACATCCTCTCTGCCCCCTAAATAAATTATAAAAAAATACACGTGGAAAAATGAATAAAGAACAAGAACCAGCAATTTAATTTGGGTTACATTTTTGGCGCACAAGTGACCATGATGTAACCGAGAGAATCTGGTCATTTTTCAAAATAAAAGATTGTTCAGACTCAGATAATAAATACAACGGAAATAATTAATTGTTTCTTGGGCGGCCTGGTACCAATTGATCCACAGACCGCCACTGATCTACACTACATCATTGCTGTACCTCTGATTATACTTTCTGCATAATAGGAAACTAATCACATATTATTTAGGTGCTAAAATTTATTAAGTAATTGCTCTGTATGATTCTATAAAGGGCTGTAGCATTATGAGGGCATGGGATGGATGAATAAGAAGAGGTTCGGCCGAAAAATCATAGCTTGGAGATGTGCATTTAAAAAGAACTCTGGACTAGTTCATTTTTGGAACTGTGGCTTAGTTCAAAATTTTTAAGTAAACAATGAACTTGAACTAGTTCATTTTAAAATGTCTGAACCGAATTTTGAGCTGGCTCTTGTTAAGTGTGAACTTTTCGGACACTGTCAATGATCCTATGGGCATATTGTGAAATTTAAATTATTATTCAAGTTACGCAGGTATGTCAAAGGTATACATGCACAGTGTTTCTCTTAATGAAAAGACAAACTTGTTTCTGCTAGGATTGCTGTAAATATGTAATAAATTCAAATAGGATAGTGCAACTTAGTCTGCCAAGGTGATTTTTTTACACTTGCTGAGGGGACTGAAAGCAGAGATATTTTTAGATATTTTGATTAAAAGTGTGCATGTCGAAGAGGACCTATTCATAGTCAGGTGTGTTGCATGGACTGTATTTTTATGTGTTTTTGTGAGTTTGTGTGAATATGTGTGCTAAAGAGGGAGAGGAAAAAAACAAATTTTCACAATAATGTGGTGTAGATCTTTTCACAAAAAAAGGCTGGATGGTCCAGAATTTTTCAGGATGTCTGGTCATCCAACCCACACTGTTAAATGTGCCTTATTAAAAGTCTGTTTGTTTGGGTGACCTTGAAACTAAAAACATGGGTAATGTAAATAATTTAACTCAATCAAAACCCTTCAGGCACATAGCCTAGGACAGTCGGTGTCTATAATGCAAATTAACCCTGCATCAAGCACAAGCCCCCCTGGCTAAACATGAAAGTGCCAAAATCTGCTGTTCCTTAAATAGCCACTAAAAGCTGGGGTTGATAACGCTGGAAAACTAGCAAAATTTGAAAGTAGCATAACTTCAGGGTTTCACCGAACCCCCCCCTGCCCTAGGTGGTCCTTTCTTCGCCTCCACATAGTAACTGTCTCATAACAGAGTCACAGGCTGTTACAAGTAACCGCCGCAGTGGTAAGTTTTGCTTTTTCTCTTCCATTCTCCTGTAAACGTGCAATATCACATCTCCTGCAGTGACAACAGCAGCAGCAGTTGACGCACTCTGAGTGCAGGCTGGTGCACAGTAGGGGAGAGACTCGGAGGCATTTGATTGTATATTTCCAAGTGGACCACAAGGCAGTGATTGGTCGGTTATTTTAAAGAATTTTTCAATCGTTTTTCAGAGCTCATAAGTTATTGACTGCTGTTGGGATATAGAGACCATTTCAATCACTGTAACAACTAGTGTATACTGAGAGGTTGGTCGACCCTCATAAAAATAAATATTAAAACTTTGCAGAAAAACAAATGTGTTAACAGAATTGTAAAAAAATGTTTCGGTCTTTATAACTTATTTCTCCATTTATTACAAACCGTACTGGGGTGAATTTTTACACAACTTACTCTTTTAAATTATATTAAGGCTTGCAGTTCTGCATAATTAAGGATGGGTCACTCCAAGTGACATCAGCTGCTAGCTGTTTGCTAGGAATCACACATTCATTAATAGCTATGTTTATTCTTCCTGCTCTGTCGTCTCAACATATAATATACAGTCCATGTCCAGAATTCTTTCATAATCAAAGGACAAATATCTGAAGAGTTTCAACTTAAACTAACTCTAAAATGAGTTACTGTTGTCAACTAACTCCAACTCTAACAGCTGCTTGGTATATATGATTACAGACAGACAGACTTGTTATTGCTTGATAAAACTCTTAATTTTAGTGTAAATAAGGAGTTCGGTGAGTTCAAACAAATACAAAAGTTGTCAACAGAGATAAAACGTTTGAAAACTGTCTGCTAGATATTTCATTCAACAGTTAGTTGTTAGTGCATTTTTCACACCAGCTTTGTGAAAATTCCTTAAGCTGCTCCTTCTATCTGTACCTTTGCCTCTGCTCTGGTCTGAGAGTGCAGGCACTGTAGCAATATACAGCAAGCAATGTAGAGCTAACTTGGTAAAGCTACACTTACCATCACTAACCCCAGCCAACAATTAGCAAATTACAGCATTAAGCAAGTATGAGCATCTCTATTATGCAATGTTAACTAAGTCATTGAATAACAGTTTCAATCCTTTGGTAATGAAAAAAAAACATGAATTAACTATCTGATTATAACTAATTGTGAACAAAGAAGTCATAGAGCATGACCTCTGCTTCAGGCAAACATGCTAACCAACTTCACTGTTTAAGCAAATTGTAAATGATGAACATGAAAGAAGGAAGGTGCAGAGAAAAAAGACTGTCTTCTAAACTTAGTTTATGAAGGAAATGAATTACAATGCTGAAAACATAACAGGAGTGAGACAGGCCTTCATACAATGACAACTGTTAAAAAAAAAATATTCATTCACCTGTCAAAAAGCTTAATGAATTATTTGTTAAACACTTGAAGTTTGCGACAAATCTAAAAACATACTATTGTTCAAGGAATTTAATATTTAGGGTAATTCATTTATTCAGGTCCCCGCTAAGAGGTAGTTAAGAAGAATGGTAGCACTCTCAAGCATGGTTTATGTTAGAAACAAAAAGGAATTAGTTAGCTTAGCTTAGCATTAGGCATGGGAATAGTTTCCACAGGTCATAAAAATTACCTACTCACATCATTTAAATAACCCATGCAAAACCAAAATTTTAAATGATGAATTATGGTGTCAAAGTTGATGCAGGTGCTGTTTTTGACTCACCCAGTGACTTTCTGAAGTCCCTGCTGGTGACTTAGAGGTTAGAACTAGACTGCAGGAGAGATACGGAATACATACTCTAAGCTGTCTCCATCCAAACTGTAGCAAAACTCTTCTGCCCTCATTGTTAGCCAATAAAATCTTAATTAAGCTGTTAAGCAAAGGAGAAGAAAATTGAGATTTGGGAAAAGAGTATCTAGATCACACTGGGTATGTGAGCGCACAGTGTGCAATTAATATACTCCAAAACAAAGAGATGAAAGAGAAGACATGCTGCAAGCAAGAGTCTCTTATCTGTCTTTTGCTGCCTCTCGACAGATGGCTTCAGGTAAGCCAGAGGGGTAGGTGGAGCAGTTGGAGACCAATATTTGAGGCTGGATTTTAGATTGTATTGGCTAAGTGGCCAAATAAGCTAAGTCACCCATTTAGAGGAAACGACATAGCTCTCAGTTCTGTGTGTCTGAAGGAGGATGTCCATGTGTCTTTGAGAGTCAGTATTAAAATGTTTTCTTTTGTAATTTTTCTGTTTAATATTTTTGATTCAATACTTTTAGATAGAAGTGGAATAAATCCTTTTTTCAGGTCTTAGATCATCAAGGACACATGTATTAAGAGCATGTTGTGATCCTACCGTGAAAATAATAATAATAAAGAAACACTGAGGAGAAAAAACTAAAGAATAGATTTCTGAA
Source organism: Acanthurus tractus (assembly GCA_029783725.1). Classification (NCBI taxonomy): domain Eukaryota; kingdom Metazoa; phylum Chordata; class Actinopteri; order Acanthuriformes; family Acanthuridae; genus Acanthurus; species Acanthurus tractus. Next base: position 1,894,730 of record JAQNCA010000006.1, read on the forward strand.
GCTGCATTAGTTGGCTGGTCAGTAAAATCCGATTGATGGAAGACTGCGTTCTTCACTGAAAAGAAGTTAGTTGTGTATGTTTTGCTGTGTTTTTTATTGGTTTTGTTTTTTTAACATAACACATTTAAAGCAAGGCTAAGGGAGTTGAAAACGCATCGAACAATATGTGACTCAGACAAGCAGATAAGTGGAAAACAACAGAAAGCAACATACTTTTACTGATATAAATTGCTGTCAAGTCCAGAAAGTTATTTTCCTTCTCAAACTGAGACAATTATTTATTAAATGATTATGAAAACAATTAAACCACAAACAAAATAAAAAAGTGTGGCACTATTATTGTAAACTGTCACAGTGTCACAAATGGAAGCAAATACATGGAAATACAGAATCTTATATTTCATGAAAGGATATATAAATTTGAATTTTACAACAAATTAGCCAATTGTTGAGAAGACTGCTTTTCTATGGAGCTCCCAGCAGGGAAGCTGCAGAGTCCAGTGTGTTTGTGCTGAACACACAGCAGGGCTGAGAACTGCTGTTCAGAGGAACATGAAGTGTTGAACAGTTACCTGCAGTTAAATGAAACAACATTTCTTTAATTAAATAAATAACCAAACCGACTTCAGCTAAGAATAGTTTAATGATAAAAGTATCTGTTTGCAGCTACAGATATTTTGCATCTGTAAATATTTTTTCAGAATTGTGACAGAGTTGAAGGCAACCAGATACAGGAAGTGACCAGAAGTAGTGACACCATAAACAAAAGCCCTTAGCGCAAGTGTTTACTGCAACAATATTGACTAAGATGTGGATTTTCAAAAATTTGGTCCTGTTTTTATTCTTTTTAAGTAGTTTTCTTACAAAAATCATTTTATTTAAAACAAGCAGACAAAATTATTTTTCCTTGTCATTTTAAATGTTTTAAGTTAAGCAAATAATTAATGATAACTATAGATGATAATAGAGCAAACTAACTACATTGTGACTAGTGGTGTGCCCCCACAAAGTCCTGATTCAAGCACTCTTAAAAAAATATATAATTCTTAAAGAAAGCTGGTATCACTGTTAATTTGCAGAAAACCATAAACAACTCTCCAGTACACCATGCTTGATTTATCCAAAGTTTGTCCCTGTGTTGCCTTTGCACAGCTGGACTATAAAGCTGTTCTCCTGTATTTCATGTTGAGATCTAAAATACTGAGCAAAGTGCAATTTCAAACCTTTAGCAGAAAACTGAGTGTCAAGTCCCAACCTGAAGGAGAATTGAACACAATCTTGTACCACCCATGGGAACACAGAGGCAAAAGAATATGCGGACAAAATTGTTTCTTGGATGATTTGATCATGTGTGGCTGTATGGCTATGCAAGCTTATTAAAATAGCTCCTACAAGTCAGATAACTTGTTGTTGTATGTAATTTGTCATATTTCACTCTCATTTTCCCTCCTTTTGTTTACAGCTCAGCTTGATTCTGCAGCCTGCCATCAGTTCATGCAGTGGCCTTCGGTCTTTAATGACCAATATTTTTCTGAATTTATGCTTACAAAAGCCATCTCGCTGGTATTTCAGTCTGTGTATTATCTAACCCCCTGCAGGTAAGTAAAGAATGCTTTTCCTTCATCAAACTGAAAACTGAAAATTAAAATGGATTTTTCATATTCCAGAGCTGTGTGATTTAGTTTCCAACTAGAAGTCTTCACCGTACTATAAACCCAGTGGCTCGATATTACAAAACATCACAAGTCATTTTTTTAAATGTAAGTGTAACTTCATGTACAATATTGTTAAAAAATTCCATAAGAATCTGTCAGTGTATAACATGCCAAAAACGGCTTGATCTTAGCATCTTAGTTTACAGATGGGTCATACAGAGAAAAAAAACAGAATTCCCTGTTGTTTTCCTGATGCTTTAAGATGAGGTTCTAGTGACCCATGGTGTGTTTTTTTTAACAGTTAAGAAAATCTTAACATAATGAAATAATAAGTGAGTCATACAATGAATGCCTGGATTATATTTCCCAGTTCAAAGCAGTGTGGCTACATATTTCTCCAAGTTAATCAGTGCAACAACGTGAAAAAAGGGAGTTGATCTTTTTGGGGTTGATATTTCCTCACTGGTGAAATAATGAGCAGTTTACACATAAAGAAGCAGTCCTTACTGAGAGCACTGGCCCTGGTTCAAGGCAGAATCACAAAGTATTCACAGATTTTATGACAGTTCAGCTCATTCCCATTTAGAATTGCAGGATTCCTGCCGATTTGGAAACTGTCCAGAAAGTTTTTTTTTGTTTTTTTAAGCAAGACTTGACCATTATTGTGTGTTTTCACACTGACAACATGTGTTGGGTTTTCGGACAAAGATACTGTAACTTCTGACCAACAAAACATTTTAAATTATAAGAAGGAAAAAACAAAGTTATTTTCACTATTTGGGACAATGGCTTCTTGGCCTAGATGAATAGTGTGTTTGAGCAAGGCTTTGAAAATAGCTTAGCTGAAAATACAGCAGTGGGGTTTTGATTAATGAGAAACATTCATTTTTGTATTGACCATTTAAAAGACTATTAAGATTGCCACTCAAGCGTTGAGCATTAATTATAAGACAGGCCTACATAAGCTTCCATGAAATTTAATGAGCATTGTAAAGTCTGGAGTAATGCAAGGAGATTTGGAGAGAATTGAAAGGTTGTAAATGAGGTCCTGAAACAACAGTTATATTAATATTTTTCCTGCAAAATTTGTTTTTATTTCACACACTAAAATTACCCTTAGAATAAAAAAAATGTAAAAGCCAATGCTCCCAGTGTATAAAAAGAACTTAGAAAAAAACAAACAAACAAACCAAATAAAGATATTGTAGCTGTTTAATGTCAGAAGACATCTAAGAAGTAATTTGTGACATATTTAGTTTAAAGCATTTCACATTTATTAAACTATCAACAAAAGAAAATTAAGCTGAAAGCAGCAGTGCTATTTGTTAAAGTATACTAGACCATTTCTGTGCGCATGTGCAGGCACCCACTCAGAATGTGTTTTTCTAATGTTTATGTACCCCTCAAATATTGGATGGTGACTACACTGACTCATATCTGTCTGACCTTTGTCGCTGGGGAAGTGTCTTCACATCTATATTCTGCATGGGGAGATGTTTTTCCTACAATCTGTATCAAATTCAAATGTAACACTTGCAAAATAGATTTGGTACATTACACATTTAAGCAAGCAAAGACAACTGAAGCCTCCAGCTCAGAGCCCACTTAGTACAGAGTGGGAGTATGCACTATTTATTTTTTTATTTCTATTTAACCTTTATTTAACCAGGAAGTTCCTTGAGATTGGAATCTCTTTCAAATGAGATCTACCACAATTAATAAGTCTGTGTCAGCTATTGTCAGTAAAAAGCCAACAATCTCACCAACAGCTAAACCAAATAAAAGATGCTAACTATGCTTACCATTCTGACATGTCTATTGGAAACTGATTTTGGGGAACAGCAGATTCATCACTTGAGAGTGGGTCTGACTGAGACTCCAACATGTATATGTGTACTTTTCCAGTGTTTCCTCTAGCTAGTAATGCCCATTGCTCTTCAACTGGTAAACCTGGTGCCAGCAGCTGTGGTGGATGGGGGGCAAGGTTGGAGGTTACATAGATCCAGCATTTCTCAATAAGGGAGAAAGAGTAAACCTGTCAGACTTTGTTGTTGTCACGGTGATGGTTGTTTTATGCAAGAAAAATACTGAAAAAAACAGTCAATTATCAATCAGATTATTTAATGTATCTGTATATGTACTTTACATACTTCACATTTGTTCCTAAATTAGCAAGTTTGCACTTAATCAGCAAGTTTTAAGTAGCCAAACAAGTTTTAAGTAGCCAAACACCAAATAATATTTGGCAATATCAACAATATATTAGCTTGTTCTAAATTTTTATTTTAAGTCTTTTCATTTACTTTCATGTGTGTAAAACAAATAAAATGGATTTCACACTTTTCTTTTCAAGAAGTATTGCAGTGCATACAGAGGTCAAGGTAAGCTTTGATTCTATAAGTTATAAAAACACAGCTAATTTCTTTGCAAATGCATCACAATTAAATAAATCATCCATAGCACACGATATTGTTTGATTTTAAAAAAGATTTAATGTCTGTTCATCTTTATTAGTTGACATTGTCATTAGCTAGTTATAAACAAGAGGAAAATAATCCGCACAGCACACTGGCTATCAGAACCAACCTGCAACTTTTAAGACAGAATAATTTGTATGTTTTGTGTGTGTGTGCGTGTGCGCACGCGTGTGTGTGTGTTTGTGTTCGGAGGTTAGGGTACATGTAGTGACTACTGGCCTGCTAATATTTGGCTGTAAAAATGCTACTAGCCACACATGGGCTGATGGTTGATTATCAAAAACAAGCAAGTTGACAGCTTGCTAACACAATCAAACATCAAGCAACTGCAACAACAAAAAGACACAAATAAGGCAAGCCAGCTAACTACTAGTATTATTAGTTGTATTTGACTACACTAAAAAATCCAACTCAGAATCTAACTTGCTGCCATTTATATCGTGAAGGTCTTGTCAAGACCAAAAGTCCATCAAACATTAGTCCTTGGCAGCCTCTTGTTCTGTCACTTTGTCACATTATCACTTTCTCTCTCACACCCATGTCTTTTCATCTCCTCGATGCAAAGCTTTTGCAACACCTTAAACTCAGGCTCTCTCACATGAAATAAGCTTTACTGATAATTGACTCTTGAAGCACTTGTATATGAATTTCAACCAAGCCATGTGAACTCAAAATATTGATAAATATGAGCTGTCAGGTTCACTAGGAGACCTTTTTAACTTAACATCACAGTTGATCTTGGTTACTATATTTTGGGAAGCCACGTTGTAATCACCATAAATATGCAAACTGTACAGCCCTAGCTTCCTCGGTCCCTAGCCCAAAACGGAGAGACGACATTCAGTGAGATATACTCCATGCATTAAAAGCTGATGTTTGTTATCACTGATTCATTACCATCAGAAAGCCCAAACAGACTTAAAGTAGAACATCTGCTAATCCATGCTTAATCAACTTATTATATAGATTCATCTTTACAGCCGCTGTTGTGATTGCAATTAACAAGTTTCTTCAGTGCAGATACCCGACCACAGCATCCAACCCTGGAAAAAACAACATTTTTCAGATACAAGTTGGGGATGTTGGCTTGTGTGGTTGTGTAGTCACTCAGTCTACACTATATACTTATGGCTCAATACTGTGCATCAACAAAACCTGCACGAATATAAATGAGCACAGGGTGGGCCTACGGATGTGCTATGTTTCCTCACTGAATTACTAGAGACAAAACCATTACTCTCACAACAACCGAAACAGAAAATCCTGACATGAAATACTGGTTACATTTTTTTATTAGTTAACATGTCCTCGATGTTGAACTGTAAATTCATATACGTGCAAACAATCAATAGATAAATAAATAAAAATAAAGTTTCATAATACTCCTTCTTTAACCCTACTCTCATTCTTCTCAGCTCCTTGTGACACTTTGAGAGTCTTCAGGTCCCTTCAGGGATGTTTTTTCAGCTGTTCCGATCAATAAACTTTTGCATTTATCAATTACAAGGTTAGGGAATTTTTTTCAGATACTATTAGCCTACTCTGTCCTCCCCCAGTGGGAAATTCAGAATGATTACCACTTTGTCCTGAAGCATCTTCCTTCGACTGTTAATACTGCATCAACTTTGTTTGCAGGTGGTTGCACATCATCTCAGTAAACACACAGAAAGAAAAGTTTGATAAATCAATGATGAGCTCCTCATACTTTTAGAGTTGGTTAAACAACTCCTGAGCTGAACTATGATCATTTTAAGAGAGGGGGAAAATGACAGCTTTATATTTAATGAAGATCTCCTCTCTCAGGAGGCCCAGCTCTGTTTCTTATTAACACTCACTCAGATTCCATCACAAAGGCCTTTGCCAAGGGGTTTCCAGCACAATCAATGATAGCACTAATTGAAATATTATCTCTAATGCTTCATACAAATGCCCAGGCAAGCCCCCAATCATTGCTTCATTTTTTTTTCCAAAGACCACATGCTTTTGAACCATTAACTCTGCCATCTTCTCCAAAATTATAACAAAACCACTGGACTAGATAAGCACCCCCTGTACTCCGCAACTCCCCAACTGTAAGATGCCTCCCTGCTATTAGTGCATGAGGGTGGGCTGAGTCTCTAGTGGCCATCTTATCAGTAGTGAAGTCAAGGATCAGGTAGTGGTGGAAGATTGATGGGGGTATCTCTGCTTGCCTACCTAAATTATATATCTATTTCCCTCCCTTGAGATTTCAGATTAGATATAGAGGAAACATATGGAAGATTTAGTTTGCAGCTACTGTCAAGTTAGTAAAGAACAGTAGTAGAAACACCTTGGTTGTACCAGTTACATTTGCAGGAGAGGGATGTCTGGTGCCCTGTTAAAGGCAAAGCTATTTCCCACTTAAGCAGAAGAACTATGGTTAAGCTGATTATAATGCAGACAATGGAATTAACATATTATGAAAAGGTCACTGCATAAAAGAAAACTTGAAAAATGGAAGCAAAAGACTTATTAAAGACAAACAGCAAGACAGAAAGCTTTTGCAGATCACGGGGCTTATGAGGGGAGTATCATATATTATTTATACTGTACTGTTCGTTTCTTGTTGGATAAACTGTTGTTGCAACTTATTTTATTTTTTGGCCATTCAATCTGGTTGTCTTTAGACGCGTCGCTCTTCTCTTTCTTGATTTTAGAAATCCTGTAATAAGCCATTTTCCACATGAGTCCAAAAGTTTTCATGCACAGCTCCATAACATGACTTTTTACAGATTACAGCATAAATTGACAATAATTTATGAAATGAAGATGCAAAAATGCCAATAAAACCCATAACTTACAGACTATGAGAATTTAATAATAGTGCGGTCAGAACGCCTGGAATTTGGAGTATTTGCTTAGGGGTAAATTTCTCTTTACTTAAGCTCCTCTTAACCCATCAGAAACTTTGTTTCTTTGTGTCAAATGTCATATAACACAGACAGAGTGTGAAACTCCGAGTCTTGTTTACATCCAGTGGCAGTTGCTTACAGCAACACATGCAGTGCAGATTGCAAGCTTTGTGCTTCTCAAGGAGGCAGCATTCCACAGACACATCAGCCTGGTGAATGGACACAGTCTGAAGTCACTGTCCCCGCTGCTTGTCAATCGGCCCTCCCAGGCAAGGTCCTTTGTGGTCACCATGCCACATGAACACTTAATGGTAATTTGCAAAATATGTGGAGGGAGAGAAGCTTCTGAAAAAGCTCAGCCTGTACTCTTATGCATCTTTAGGCACTGCAACTGCTTGATCACAGTGCATTATATGTATCAAGTAAGAAAAAATTATGCTCATGTGCAAACGTACGACTTTATTCAGAGCTTTCTAAAGAGGGCCCCTGGGGTCAGTGGGGAAAAAGAGCCATGTGTAGAATCCATACCCTCCATTTACAAACACATCAATTTTAAACCATCTTCTCACATTGTAATCTGTGGCCACAGTTTGAAAACCCTGCCCAAGGATTCAAAATCCAGACTGCTAAACCATGGGTGGGGTTTGCTACTCCATGAGTATGGATTTGTAAAAGGAGAGTATGGGTTTATACACATGGCTCTTTACTCTCTCAGCGTTATTCAGATGGGCTCCATTCACCTCTGTTTAGTTGCCAAATTAAAGAAGTTGCCTCTCGTAGGAAAAATATTTTTCTGTTCATCATTTTGCATCTTTTTGCAAAAAATAATATACATTCATACACATAATTATATAAATGTGTCATGAAATGTAATTGCTAGATGCTGTGGACTTTTTGTTCCACTGACTTTAAACTGTTGTCCGCTTCCTGTCCAATTTGAGAATAAGCAACTGGAACAACATCAACTGGTGAAGTCAAGGCAATCAACTAACAGTGTGAGTTTGACATTTTCTCCCCAGACAAAGTGACAAACTGGGCAGAGGATACAACTGGTTGCCAAAGAACAAGATAATAAATAGCCTTAGCCTAGTAGGTTAAAATAAGATAGACAGAGATGGATGGATGGATGGATGGATGGATGGATAGATGGATAGATGGATAGATAGATAGATAGATAGATAGATAGATAG
>JAQNCA010000006.1:1903327-1914072 GCA_029783725.1 Acanthurus tractus
GATAGATAGATAGATAGATAGATAGATAGATAGATAGATAGATAGATAGATAGATAGATAGATAGATAGATAGAAGATAATATGGTAATACAGCTGAAAAAAATTATGAGGAACCGTGAATTATATTCAACAAAAGACTTTCTCAGCATCTTCAGAGACGTCTTGTTTTCATTTGTCTCTGCTGAATTGTTAGTGTCAGTGAAATTTCAGCACTGCAAAGTGATGGTTGACCCACACCAAGTGTGAGTATATAAATTAGGCTTCCATTTAACTCTTACAAACTTTCTACAAGCCAGAAATGATTGATTTGTGATGTGAATCTCTGAAAATAACTGACACACAGTAAAAAGTTACTGAAAACAGAAATAGAATACAACAGGAAAATTGCTTCCCACCACAGGAATAAAAAAAGACAACTGGATAACAATTATCTCCAATTTGCAATTTGCCTTTTAGAAAACAAACAGGGCCTCTTGTTGTTTCCATGAAACAAGAAAGTGGCTAATTTATATCTTTGGAGTGCTCAATTATCCACACTCATCATCCCATAATTTTCTTAATATTATATGACAAGTGTAATAAAAAAGTTTATTATTCTGGGCACCTTCTTTATTTAAGCTGTGGAACAAAAACAAACACTTCAGAAATATAACAATAACTCAGATGTGATCAGTCTTTCATTTCTGACAATATTGTGGTTTGGTCTTATATTATTCTTGTTTCATGGATGTCACGTTCAGATATTTTCATCTAATAGTAAAGAGGCAGAAATATCAATTTTACCTGTAACAGCAGACTCAATAGACCAGAATGGAATGGATCCTTGATACAGGTTGTATCTTGGGTACAGGTAACTTGCTTATTTCCATCTCTATTTCTTTGCACTGTTTACCCACCAGGGCATTCATTGATACTGCTTTTTTACTCCCAAAAAGTAGTTGACTCATAGCAGATTATTTGCACGCAAAAACAATGATCAAATCACTTAAAAAACAGTCTCAAATACAACCAGTGAAGGCTTATCTAATGTAGGCGAAACAAATCTGATTAGGTGAAACAGCTGAGCACCCGATCGCCACTAAGAGACTGTTTACACATGAGCTGCAATCTGACTGGACCAAACCCCAAGCAAGCTGAGCTGCAGGTTGCATTTCACTGCAGTAACAAAGCAATGACTCTCTAGCATGGATAATGAAAAGCCTTCCATCTCTAAATACTTTAAATTCTACTTATTTAATTTGCTTATGTATTTACTATAGCAGAAAATAACTTTCAAACAAATCTATGTCTGCTCTGGTGTAATATTTCCTCACTGTTTTGTTGCATTCTGCCTTGTAAAATAAACTGCCTTATAATGACCACTGGAAGCAACAATCGCACAGCCACTGCAGCATCTCCCAGCATACACACTGGGCCCTAAATGTTCGCTGTCCGTAGGAGAGTTCAACTGTGGTCAAAGCTGGTATGTCAACTGGACAAGGCGGGCACAACTGCCCCGGGTCCTCAGCAGCCCCAAGAGTTCCAGGTTGGTTTAGAATTGATTGTTTATTTGCATAGGACAAAACTGTGCTTACTTTGTGAAACAAAGAATTTGTATTCATTATTAAGTTTTCATTATTTACTTATAAGCTTAAGTTGTAATAAAACTGAAAAGTGAAACAGGGATCCTACAATCTATTAATTGCAAATACCAATAACAACTAAAAAATGCATCAAATATGTAAATAAAAGTAAGTAAGTTTAAATTTCGCTCCTATAAAATATGGGATTTTTGTAATTGTGCCAACAAACATTCTTCATAAGACAGAGAGGTGGCAGACATCAAATACAATCTAGAAACCTTTTTTAAAAGTCTTGTGCCATGTATCGTAACATTATGATGACAATTAATCCAAGTCACCTGATGCCTCTACAGCATAGTTCAGGGTTATAGGCTTCTTGCATGGCATTTATGTTCATGTGAAAGAATTACGCCTTGTTGTTTTCAGTTTCGATTTTTAGAGCTGAAAGGCTTGTGATGTGCATACTGTAGCTCACAGCCGTATGTAAAAGGTTCATGCTAGTCTTTGGGGTGCATTCTGGGAAATGCAGCATATAGTTAAGTGAAAAAAAGATAGAAGAGATGGATTCAGGTAAAGTGCATCAAAAAGACATCATATATTTTACTTTATGTTCCAATGCACGCGTCAGTTCACCTTTGCACAGTGTCAGTTTCCAAGCCACCTGGCTATACTCTTTAAACTCACATGACATTCATTTATCAAGTTTTGATATCACACCACTGTACACAGGTGGCAACATCTTTCTGCCTTTGTTGGCCATCTGCCTGCTCTGCCTGTACATCCTGCTCCCAGGCTTTGTAAGGGCCGTGCATCGAGAGACGGGCAAAGACTTTTTTTTACAGCTACAGCTCTGCCTATTTTGCCTTGAGATCCCTACTGAGTAGCTGTAGCCCCGCGATAAGAAAAGAAAACACTCTAACCATCAACAATGATCTCAATGTCTGGAACAAAAGGCTGCATACAACAAGCAGACCATAGCACCAGTCCTATCCATCTTTGCTGTTGTAGCTGGTCATCCAATAACAGGTGTTGCTTCAAATTTCATTCTAACAGCCTATAATTCTCATCTTTGGCTGACACAGGCTGATGGAGGAAGGACAAGGGCACAATACACAGGCCTGCAAGGGTCTCGGCCAAAAAAAACCCCACAAGAGTTTGTGCTGCATCCTGGCAACACAGCCAGCACTGTCTTCTCTTAGCCACATACAGAGAAACAGGGAGGGAGGCAGCCCGCTTAGACAATGAGGCCGCCTCATTACCCGTGTTTATCTTAAGCTGGATTAATACTCTGCTGTTCTTTTCTTTGTTAGGAAAAGAACATGTGCTTCTGCTGTTGGGGCAGTTTGATGTTGGGATGTTGTGCTGTGCTCTTGATTTCTTCTTGTTGTTGTCGTTGTTTGCTTCTTTATGCAACTCTTTTTGCTCCTTGTTAAAAAACATTCATCACTGATGTTTCCCACCTACCCTTCACATATATGCAGCCTGTTGTTCATTTGGTTCTCGTTAAAAGCTAATCAACAACTGCTGGAGGTCACATTCTTTCTGGAGTCAGCAAACATTATGAGGCTACTTGCATATTAAAACTACATTCACGAAAAATGTGTGTGTGAGCTGCCTTACCTTAAAGGAAAACTTAAAAAAGATCTGTAAGGTTGATTCCAGGCACACATTCTTTGTATTTCTTCCTTCTTTCATGTGTTACACTGGTGTCAAGCTTGAATTAATTCTGTCATGGTGAATTCTTACAGCTGTCCGTGCCAAACACATTAAATGATTAAAAAAAAAAAATGCAAGACTGCATTCAGTGATGGGCCCTGTGACGCTGACCGTGACATATTCACGTTATTCCCTTCCACATGAAGAGGACAGAAGACAACATGACACTGAAACAGAACATACATAATGTTAAATGTCCCTTGAAAATGACCCTTACCTAAAAGAGGGAGGACAGAAAAGTGTGCCACAAAATATACCAGCAGTAAACTGAGCTGCTGTTCATTTTTGGACAAAGCCTCCCACCCACTCTCCATTGAGCTGATGCAGCCCCACAGCAATTTTAGCCCGCGGCTCATCCCCTCGAGGTGCACCAAGAAGCGCTTCAAGCACTTATTCGTGTTGACTGCCATCCAGATGTACAGCGCTTCCTGCCACAGTGGCTGCAGCCTCAGCCAGTCGACTGGTACAGCACTTCAGCCCAGGTGCTTCTTGTTGTCTCTTTCAATTCCCCTAGATTGTTTTTTTCTCCTCCTGTGATCTGCCCAGCTTTTTTACATCCACCCCTCCCGAGTAGCTCTGACCTGCAGGGTCCTCTGCATATTTTCTACACGTCTATACGAGCCAAAATATCATTATTTCTCCCACGAACACTCATGATGTGCACAAGCTGCTTCTGTGTGTGATTATAATGAGATCAGACCATGAGAGGAGCTAGTCTAACAGCTACTCTCTATTTTAAAAATAGATCCATAGTCCTGCATGTTAAAAAATAATGATGACAGCTTATTTGGCAGCTAAACCCAGCATTAATAAAAAAAAAAGAAAAAGGACTTGGACTGAGCAATGGATTGGAAGTCATAAAATTACTTATTGTATAAGAAACATTCACTTGTTATCTAGGGTTTGGTTACTGAGTCACCGTGCTCAAGAGTCACATTAAACTCTTTTTTCCTTCTCCTTTTATTAGCACAGAGAAATGTAAAAACAAATTATAGTCAGTACACTTTGACGAATGACAAACATTGTCAAATATTAGTTCCATGGTTAACATGCCAAAAAACCAACATGAAAGGTTTTGCAGTTGTCTGGGTCGTGTTCTCTTCAAGCTGGAGTCATCTTACTCCAGATGAGTCTTGTCTACTGGCCATCATGAGGAAACTGCAGAGTTTTTGCCTTCTTAGATCACAAAAGGCAGTTAGAGATAAATATGTTTGCGTCTTTGTTAATTATTACACAAGTTATCAGTACTTTTAAAGCTTAAAAACATATTTTAATGAATTTCTATTAAAATAATTCTGATTTTAGATACACCGTCTAGGAACATGCTGGGCGGAAACTTGATAAAAAGGCTATGCATTCTCACAATCATAGAGATGTTATCTTATCACATATGATCTAGATTGGCCTCATCCTTATCAGTGCCCTATTTTGTTTCTGTGAAAGATCCTGTTCCCCTAAGGGAACCATTTAAATTTCATCTAATCCAACACATCTCTGATTCTGAAAGAGGCCTGCTGAAATGCAAATGATTCAAGCAGGTTGTACTGCTGGCCGGAGAAAGGACTGGACTTGAATTGGGGGGTAAAGGAACATTTTTACTTGTGTATTAAAAAATAGACATCTTTAATAGTACAGCAGTGTGGCAGAAAACAAAAGACTTCACCCCAGGCTGCCTATTATGGCAGTAATTTGTGCATTTTTCAAAATGTTGTCAGGTTTGCAGAGATTTTTCCACACTTGACACCATTTCTTGCCTGCAAAATAATGACTATATAGTGCAACATTAGTAACAATGCAATGACCAGCAACAGTATGAGCTGAGTTTCATGGGTTAAAAAAAGCTCTCTGGTCTGTTACAGCATAGAGACTGACTCAAGTCATTTCATCCCCCTCTCACCCCCGGCATTTGTTAAATACATTAGGCTGAAAAGTACAATGAGTCTGAGCAACAGTTTTTTGGAAGTAGTCGTTTGTTTTGTTCTTTTGAGGGGGCTAAATGTAAAAAAAATGTGCAACAAAACATCAGTTTCACAAGGTTTCACACTGTTTCCAATGCAAATTTCATTCAGTGCAGTTCGATTTAGTTTTTGAAGAGAAATATAAAAACAGCTACACTATTTTATGAGCACATTAAGTCAGCATAAGTTAACAGAAAACATGACTTATCGAGGGAGTTAAACCTGTGACCTTGTCTTTATTTGCCCTGATTATTCTAAACATCTTCATCTCAGCTCTCCATGCAGGAATCCTTGGCAGCTTTATTTTTATGTGTAAAGTTGGACTCTGCTTCCTGGCCTGAAATCCTCCTGTCCTGTGATAGGCTTTTTGTTGCTTTTTGCAGCTGAAGACAGGTCTGTATAGATTAACGGGGCTGCTAGCCAAAAAAAAACAGTGAGGTGTGGAGAGCTGAGGAGGAGAAATGCCTGTCCATCCTTCCATTTATTGATTCATCTACTTCATTCATTCGTCTATTTGCCAGTTTACTCACAGAAGTGTTCACTTCTGACTACAAGTGTCCTTATCAAAGGACAAGGAAAATTCCCCGGTAAGGTAATTAATCTTTCCTTGAAAGGGTATGAAACTTAGAGGAAAAGGAAATATGCAAAAGGCTGACTGGAGGTCAGAAAGGTGCAGTGTTTGTTTTCTTCTGGAGGTCCTCTCCGTTTTCAAGTGTGCTTCTTTTGGCAACAATATATTCACTGGATTGAAATTTTAATGTCAGGTGTAAACAAGGTCAGAAAGACGGTGCTGGCTCACTGCTCTCCCCTCCAACAGCAAAAGCCCTCTTGCCCGCCCGGAGACGCACGGCTTAACTCGGATGACCTGACCACGCAGTCAATGTGGATTAAGAACTAATACTTAATCAACTTTACGGCAAAAACCTCCCGTCCGTGGGATTAACCATGCTTCAAGATGATCCGCGGGCAACAAGAGCCGCAAGCGCAAGAAAAGGACAACTGCTACATTTGAATTGCAGGTGCGTTAAACGCAGTCCAGCGTTATGAACAACACTTCTATTCTTCTTTCGTTTGGTTTTTATTCTCAGTGTGCACAACCACAGCCGGACGGGCGGGCTGCTGCGGAGCACTGCCTCGGCAGGGGGAAACTTTCCCAGAAAAAGCAACAGCCTGAAATAAGCGGAGTAAAAATACATAAGAAGCAGCCTCTCGGATACTTGGAGGGTCAAGCCTCTGGCACCCGCACAGCACAACCGCAACTCACTAATCGCTTAATTTAAGCTGCGGCTTACATGACAAGCATGCTGATGTCAAAGGCAGGCGCAAAGACCGCCCGACATGTGTGAGCCAACTGATACCTTTTCAAACAGTCCCACGAAAACACAGTCGGAAAGCGATAACAAGTGCCCCGAGGATGGCGAACCCATCACTTACCTTGCTCCATCAGCAGGACGGTCATCCCGACCAGCGCAGCCCAGTACAGAGGGTTCTTCATGTTCACCAGTCTGCTGCTTCTCTGCTGCGGGTGTCGTCTGAGAAAATAGCCTGTGAGTCTGTGGGAAAATCCCGAAAAGTGCTTTCCTTCAAGTCCCCGGTCCTCTTGTCTGACTGTACAGCATCCACCAACGCAGCGCTCAACAAAGTCCCTCCTTCAACGGTGAGGTTATTGGCAGCGGCGCTGAAAGTAAGCTAGTTGTAACGAAAAGAAACGTTTCCGTTTTTCAAAGTAAAAGACACCTACCACTGCTCAGTTACTCCCTGTGGTCCGCAAGTTCTAGCGGCACTTTTATTTTGACGAAAAAATCAGTTCACTTCCTGTTCTGACCAGTTTGTTTGCAGCGAGCTTGAAGTGGCTGATAGCAGCGACTTCTCGTGGAGGCGCTGCCGGCCGCAGTACGCCAGCATCTTACCAGACGTTGTCATTTGCTATTTAGTTCAGTATTTTAGGACAACAAACATATCAAGCCAGAGTGAGAGAAAAAAACAAAGAGATATCCGAGTGACAACTTTTTCAATTTCCAGAAATTAAAAGAATAATTTATGAGCTAGGTTGATTAAAACTCCTGTGTTGAAGTACTTAACATAATTTCGCTTTCGGAGCATAAATGCTGGAGTATTATTTTGTTAATTCATTTTTTTATATAATGACATTATTCCATCTCTTTGCAGGTGCTCTGCGGCGGGCAGTGACTCATCGCCCAGACTTACTGACTCCAGAACACAGGCCTGTTCAAATAACCAAAAACCAGAAGTCATGACAGACTTTAATCCACAGGCCCAAAGTAGCAACAGAGAAAACAGGACTGAAGATTTTAGAAGAACAAATAAAAAAAGAACTAATACAATTTTGTGTCCTCCTCTGCAGCCTTGTGCACTTGAAATTTACATGTAAATTTGGTCAGCCAAGATGTAAATTACATTCCAGTCTCAGGATTGACTTAAATAATTAAATAGCAGAGCAAAGGCCCCACGCATGTGAGAAATTTTGACACATTCTTCTATATAAGTCCAGTTTTTTGTTGGATTCTGACAGGGTGTTGAAACATATGCTCATCACAGCTTTAAAGGATAGCAGAGGGAAATAAAAATAAAGCAGCAGTAGATTGCTTTCCTGTTTCCATCAAAGGTTATTCAATACAAAATTCTAAAACCTAAAAGATATTTCTGTCTGCAAATTAGAAAAAACAGGACAGAAACAACCCATTTTTTAAACCAAGTGCAATGATTTATATCATCTTATTTTCTCATACAAATCTGTCAAGCCTCAATCAGTGCCATGACAGTTTTATCAAAAGTTGCTCCCTTTAGTCATTTTATCAGACATTAAGACTAAGACAAATAAATAAATTCCCAATTAAATTCCCAAAGTAAATATGAAATTTTATATCCCTTTCTCCACAAAACAGGTTTTGTACAAACAAATTGAAGAGAAGAACAAAAAGAGAAACATGGCCTTTTTTGTCTTATTTTTCCTTTTCAATCTAAGAAGCTCTGAGAGTCAAATGAAAGAGAAAGGTGAGCTTGAGCAAATCTAATCAGAAAAGTACCATTTGAAAAATTTACTGAATAAATTATTTTTTTAAAGGAATAAGAACAGAAGTAACTTCAAAAAGAAAAGATTCTTAAAACCTTTCTTTTATTAACGTTATGTCACATTATGTCACCGTAGGGAGTTGACTGTGGTTGGGTTTATTGATGTGATGTGGTCAATCCTTAAATATCATTATTTCTGATCCTGTTTCCTGTTCTAGGATTAACTCTACAAAAAATAGTATCTAAACTCAGTTATTTAGGTTAAGTGTGTATTTTATCATAAGTACCTTTCTATCCCCAGGGTAATCTTATAGTACCCAGTGATAGGACCGTCTTCTCTTTCCGCCTGTAAAAGTCATGTGCGCACTATGGCTCTGTGACATAGCCTATTTAAAGTGAGCCACTGAAAGTGATGACAAGACTAATGTCTTGTCATCACTTTCAATGGATACGCCTGCAGCCTACCTTTTTTTTTTGTCTTCTTAGTATGGTATACACAAAAAAATGTAAAACTCCCTACAATCCCTGCGAAAATATGCATATAATATATGTAGTTGTCAATTAAATAAAAAAATGAAACACATAAAAATGATTGGTATCTTTATTGGCGATACCAGCCTGGAATATTACTTAGTATCAGAGTGCAAAGGACATAAGTGGTATTACACATCACTACTTTATTGTGCAAAAGTAATCAAAATGGTCAGTTTTAGTTTTAACAGCTGTATTTTAATCATTCTGTTATGTTTATTTGTTTGTTTATTTTTGGCAATTTCTTCATTACCTTTCATCATTCTGCATCAAGGATTGTTGTGCTTTTGCAGAGTATATAAACACAGTTGGTCGGGACATGGCGCCAAATGTTTCCTGACAAAAAGCTAGCTAACGTTCCTTGGTTACTTGGTGCCTGCTGCATATGGCAGGTACAGAGACTCATTTTAGGCAGGAGGAAAATTTTCCAGATGAGGTGTTTGGGTCCAGGAGGGGGTTACATAGCCAGGACAGACTGACCAGTCGCTGGGGTGGAGTTACCTTTGCACAAACAAAAGCTTCATCAGGTCATCATCATGGATGGCTTGTTATGCGACAGACAATGTGAACTGTGCATGCTTAGCCATATTCTCTGATTCTTTCTTGTATCCAAATAATTCTACACAATGCTTTCAATACTGAAAAGCAAAGTGTTGTAAGTGTTTTTTTGTAACAAGATGTCCACTACATCTGGCTTAAAAGCTCAACACTGGAAGTCCACAAAGACAAGTGGGCAACACTCAGGGAGCATGCCCCCTTTTTAAATGATGAAGAAGTAGAATACTGACATTAGACTTGGTAGAGAGAGACAAAAGCATGAGGGTGTATGTTTTCTTCAATAGTACTGTCTTCAAATTTCGAAAGTTCTTAAAACAGAAATACCAAAGTGAATAACTTTAAACTTTAAGCATCAGCAGTCAAAACAGCATGTTCTTCAACATCTCCTTCTACCCAAAGCCATGACCTTATCAATCATTAATTGCACGCTAACGTGCACGCTTTTGTTTTTGTTTTCCTCAAATAGTGCTGGGCAATAGGCTGCACTAGCATTACAGAGGGCCATCCTATGTGTTATAAAATTATTTGCCACGCATGTGATTAGGATTCTCCCAACAGGTTTTGGGATTCCTACATCTTGGTGGAGTTCTATTCCTGTTTGTTATGTTTTGTTTTTTTGTAATGTAATGCTGTAGTGCATAGTTTTAGGTCTTATCCCATCAAGATGTTCTCCTTTGCTTTAGAATCTTCTTTTTAAGAGTGGCAAAGGTCAAATACAGTGAGCCTGCAGCACTGTAAACAAGTATGTAAGGGACTAAAGTCAACTCAGGACTCCTCTGCTATATGGAGTTTCGGGGCCCTATCATACACCCGGCGCAAATGCGGTGCGCCAGTGGCGAAGGTGTCATTGCTATCTTACACCAGGCGCAAACGTCATTTTTGCCACAAGTGTAAGATAATTCATCCACTTGCGCCGGTTCTGTGCGCCCAGGGGCAGAGGTCTGAGAATGAAGGTGGAATGGAGGCGTGTCCTGGCGCATTTCCTATTGGACACCCAGCGCATTGAGGTCAAATGCGCCAGGAGTTTAGACCAGCCAAAACCTGGTCTAAACGGAGGCGCAAATGTTTAGTATGGGAGTGTGTGGATCTGGCATTTTGCTCAGACGCTCATACCGATTTCATTAATGTGACCCCCCAACCCTCCACCCCCCCTCACACAAGCAGACACACATATGAAATTTAAAATTGGGAATGACTGTATTCATAATGCCAGATTAATCTCTATGGACGGGACAGGATCTCAACTGTCCAATCATCTTTAACAGATCAGTCGCTGAGAGCGCGAGCAAACTTCCTTGTTCCTGTCAGGGTATTTAATTCAATTCAATTCAATTTTATTTATATAGCGTCAATTCACAACAAGGTTGTCTCAAGACACTTTACATGT
>JAQNCA010000006.1:1936811-1950916 GCA_029783725.1 Acanthurus tractus
CTATCTATCTATCTATCTATCTATCTATCTATCTATCTATCTATCTATCTATCTATCTATCTATCTATCTATCAGACTAAATTGGCTGTCTTTTTAGTTTTATGTCTCCTTATTTTTACCATAGCTACTCTATTTTAACATAACTACCATAAAACTAAGTAGAGTTTCATGTTTGAATCCTGCATGTCACATAGTGTGAATATACAATGCAGTAGCTTACAGAGTAATTTGTATACAGTGGTGATTTGACCATCGGAAGCCTGTGGAATGAAAAGATGCAGAGAGAGCATTGTTGTAATCTGTCTTTCCTGTGCCAAACCGTTTGCGAAAATAATTTAAGAGAAGGACCTGCGGTGATAATCATTCCTTATTTGACTACTGATGAGCCACACTGCATTTAGAAGAATGCCATTAATTTATCTCTATAAACCAAGGTGTCAAGTAGGATTTAACACTGAAAACTGCCCAGCAGGAGCTTATGATCAAATCAATTTTTCGAGGTTGCTTTTTGGCTTCTGTTTTTCTCTATGTTCCCTTTCAAAGTCACATGTTTTGCAACAAGGAGAGCAGAGTGGAGACCTAGCACAGGACCGTACATGAATGGAATTATAAAGATGTTTAGTTCAAGACTGTTCATACAAAACTAGGCAGAAACAAAAAAGGTAATAAGCTTTCAGTTACTCAAGGAGCTTATTGGGAAATCCTTTATAGGGCTGTGTGTACGATTATAAATGCCAGACCTCAGGTGTGTCCTAACAAGATTAACTAGAGACGCATTAACAGGGCAGGAGTGCATTGAGCTAAATGCTAAATGCATGCTAATAACATGCTAATAACAGGAATGTTATATGTACAAGAACAGTTGAGACTGATGACAGCTTCATTGGTTTTTGTATGTTTTTTGTCAAAATGAAAATTTGACTTGATTGTGGAGCTAAATGAAATGTCAGGGGGGAAAAACAAGGTCCATTTTGAAGTTGTCGAGAATTTTCATGATTTGCAGAGTGTCAACCGGCTAGTGGCGCTAGAGACAAAGTGAGGGATCGGAAAATTGTTAGGATTCATCCTCTGAGGGTCATGAACGTTTGCACTGAAGGTCAAGGTAATCCATTTAACATAAGAGATATAAAACAACATACTGTTTCATTTAGTGTTGGCAGCACCTACCGAGGTATGCCTGCAAACTATGGTGAGAGCTGTCAACAGGCCATTTTGCAATTTTTTGCTGCTCTAGTATTACCATAAAGCCCAAGATATACGTACTGGTATTTCCAAGCAGTTTTTAAGTTATATCGGTATTATGATTTTGTTATTGTGACTGTGAGTGGCTTATTTTTCCAGTTGATCAGTGCTGATGGGGCTACCTGCTACTTACAGATCATGTATCTCAGTTCCTCTCTTCTTCGTCAGTTCCCTCATGCAATAAAACTTTCATTAACCCTTTCACCGGGGCGGAAAATAAGCTGAACTTCTGCCTTAGGGTGAGAGAACCTAGACTAAAAGACAGATGATGCAAGGAAGTGTTCAAGTGCTGAGGAGTAAAATTGGACCTAGATCAGTCATGAGTCATTGAGTTTGCTTAACTGCCTCAGGAAGAAATCCTTTATTGGGTTTTCTTGATTAAACAGACGATGTTCTCATTAATAAGCGCTGGTGATGTTGGACACTTAAAAAACTGAATGACTCTGCTGAAGACACAAGTGAGTAATTTTAGTTTTAACAAGCACCTTCTTAACTTCAGACTTCAACACTAAAAAATCACAAGTTCTCTTACATTAACCCTCTCGTTGACCCCCCTGCCTTCCAACCGCTATTAAAAGGAAAGTTTGTTCTTGGCTCTTTCAGTCTTTCTCTTGGTGACTTAGACTGCTGTTGCAACTCAATCTTGTAATTTAGACGGACATAGAAAAGTGTATGAAATTTTTTTTTTAATCTTTTGACCTATTGAAGGATAAGCAGATGGGTTTGTGCAGAAGAACAAGTCTGGATATGTTTTGAGCTTCAGCATCAGTATGTTTTCTACATGAGCGTTTCATCATTGGAGATCAGACCTTCTGGGTGCTAAATCTTTAGTTAGTTAGACAGCTGGCAGGAGGTACACTCATTGATGTATAAAATAGCAAACATGGGAGAAGAGGGATCACTTCCATGCTGTACATGAGCTCACAGTTATGTGAAGCAGCTTGGAACAGAGCTGTTTCATGTCTGATGCTGGATTTGATCTTCAGCTTCAGTCATTTGGAGACCGTTGGTGTTAATACATGATGTTCACATACATTTTGTCCCAAAAACATATGAGATATGCAGGTCAGGTTTACTTAAGACTTTAAATAGCAAATACATTAGGGGTGTGTGTGTTCTCTCTGCAGTCCACAATCCAGGGTTCTTTACATGACAGGTGGATTATTGTATGAATGTAACAGCCTTCAAGAACAAAGAACAAAGAACAAAATTAATTTTAAGATGGAAAATGTCTTTCATAATTGGCATTTGTTACTCATTTCATCCACTTTTCTCATTCTAGCCATGTATCATGTGAAACAGTGCACTTTGTCAAAATACAACACACCCTGTACACTGAGTCTGCTGTGACTTATTGATAAATCCCCTCTCATGCAACAGGGGTGGGGAGGAGGAATACAAGAATATCCTCTTTTTTAACAAGAACAACAGTTCTCTATTTCCTTTCCTCACTCAGGACGTCTGTGTTGTTCTGCAGAAGTGCTGCCATGGGTTGTTGTCTTGTAGTGTTTGAAGAACGTTTAAAAAGCCTAATGAGATGCCTCATTTAACTCTTGTCTGTGTCTGGAGAGTGAAAAGTGATCTCTCTCTCTCTCTGCAGTAACAAATTCTTGTCTTTTCATGATATTAGAATAACAAGGAACAAGGGTTTCTGTTTATGTATTTCATTATTTATATCTCACAGGTCTGAATTTGTGAAGCTTTGTGCAGGATTTGTTACTATTATTATTTTGTTATTATTTTGTGGATTCACTCAAATTAAAAACATTTCCAATAAAGAAAACAAAGTTTATATAAAGTCTGTTCATGTATAAATGAACACTGATGTTCAGTTCACTCTGTGGTGATATTTATGGTGATAATTACATAGTGATTTCATTCCATTTTATTATCTCTGCTTTATCTTTTTTTTTATCTCAGTCACACATATGCATAATTCAACAGCAACACAAAAGACAGAGTTTCCATTTAATATTTTGTCTTAAATGCTAAAAACATATTCTTTTATTGAAGCTGTTGTCACTCATTTTTTCTCAGGAGAGAGACAACATATATGGTTCATTTTCAAACATTTGAGTTTTGTGCCCTCTGCTGCCTATTCCTGAAATAGCACCAAAGAGCTCGTCTCAATAGCTATGATCATCCCTATTCATCAGCAGCCGAATTGTATTTGTGTAATATTCTGGGATTAGGGTAGGAGAGGCACACCTGTGCCTGCTCTGACGGGCAGGAATCAATTGTTTCTCCCCATTTTTGCATAATGTACCGCTGAGTTGATGCAACGCTGTGCATGTTGGCAAATTGTCAAGGTGTTGGTGAGATGACAGAGGGGGAGTTCACTATGACTCCTTTGTCAATATTTGCACTTAAAAAGGATTTTTGTCATTTCATGCGATCTGTATTTTACTAATTCCAACCTTTGCCGCCACAACCTGTCCTCTTCAAATTTGATGTACAAGTTACTTAACAGCTACAGCAAGTAATTGTGAAGGTGGAATAGTCATGCATACATTTAGCCAAAGCCTTCCTAGGGTATTTTTCATGCACTTAAGGAGCAGCTTGGCATTAATGGGGGCTGTTAGGCAGGCATTACCTAGAATAATGATCCGCACAGGGGTCGAAATAGTAAACACTTTGTCAAATGAAAGGAGATCAGGTGACATTATGAGATGAGGTAAAAGCTTTGCAACAAAAGAATGATATTTGCTATTTCTGAGGAGAAATTATGGCTAAAATGCCCTCTAAGCTGAGGGTGAAGTTGAGTGTGTGGTGTTCTTTTTAGTTTTTTGTGTGTTTCATGTAACACTATGCAGGTGTGTAAGGAAAAAAAATAAATCTAAAAGGAGAAATTATAGTTTGACATATGCAATCCTCTTGTTCTCCTAAAAATTCCCTTAAGAAATCCCCCCGCTTTGCATTGCACTGTAGTTTTATCAGACTTTAAAGTCTTCAGCATCTGTCTGCTTGTCTTCTTGCCCTCTTGTTACAAACTGGCAGTATAATATAAGGATACAGAAAAAAGGGATTCAAAGAATTGATTTGATGTAACTTCAATGACCTCTTTGCTAAAGCAGCATAAAGAAGCACTGATTAGACCAAATGAAACATGAGAGAGAAAGTTTAAATAAATCCATAAGAAAAACATACTAGAGATCTTAGCCTCACATAGAAAAGGGTTAAAACCCCTGAAGTAAACAGCCTGCGTGAAAAACACAGGTGTGAGAGTGGCATTAAGCATTTGCCAGGCTTTACAAAGCTGAGCAGAGACACTTTAGCCATTTTAGCTCTATTTAAAGAAGGAGTTATTATTTATCAGCAGACAGCTGAAGCATTTCAGTGATTTTGCACTCAAAGTTCTACCATTTGTCTCCTATTCATCAGACCTGAACTTACCTTGATCGGCACGTTCAGGAGGTAGCTCGATTCCTCTGTTATTTGAATCTAGATTGCTCAAAGTCAGCTTGAGTAACTCAGCAACTCACACCTGTCAACCAGGTGTGCCAGGTACTTCCCTTTTGAGATTTGAACCCTAATTAAGCCAATGCATAATCAAAGACAATTTTGTGGGCCTTAGGATATGTAAAAGAATGCAGAAGCCATTTATAAGTGCCAAAACGTGGTGGATCTAATGTGTCAAACGTTATCTTACAAGCACACAGTGAAAACACAAACAGAGATGCTGAACGTTTAGTCAACAGCTTCACAATGACATCTTGTGTACACTCAGCGTATGCACATATTTAAATACACTACTGTATTAGGTAATAATGAACAAAAAAATGCGAGCACAAACAGACTAAAGAAGGCCGTTTCTGAATCAATAAACAGAACAGTGTCCACTTTTTCTAAGCAAATAGGTTTAACAATGTACAAGTTGTGTATTTTTTTGTCTCACTTTCATTCGATGTTCCAGTACAGCTTTATCCAACTGTTGTGATAGCTAGTCTTCTTTAATCAGACCTATAGTGTTCAGGTTTTTATTCTCCTATAAAGGTTATAGAGGTGACTGAATTATATGTTTTGGCAATGATGTAATGTTGGTGTTGTAATTGCCTGCATACACAGAAAGGTGTATTTTACAGGTCTACTGACCCTATAAGTAGCCATGTAGGCCTATGTATTTATAATGTAAAGCACTGAAAACTTCTTTAGAATAAAAAAAAGATATATAAAGCAATTTTGGCCAACATGTAAATGTAATCTTAAAATGAACAGCACTGGTGTGAGCCATATAATGAATATTTCATCACATTATTAACATAACATTATTCGGATGAGCCACAGGCTAGAGATACTCATTGAATACTTTTGGGTTAAACAACAATGTTGTCTGATTCATGTGCATCTCAACACTTCATGTAGGATTCTCTTTACAGTTGTAAAATTTACTACTTGAGCTTGGGTTGGGGTCTGCAATATAAGGATATTGTATTTTTGTCATTTATGAGATAGTTTTAAATATAACTAAGAAAATCTTCACCAAAATTATATTTTTAAAAAATCAATTTCTAATTTTATTCTCCATCATTCAGAATTTCCTTGTACCCACCTGCATTTCTGGAGCACAGGAGAAAATGTGCCCTTTAAAAGATCATTTTTACTGTTTTAAATTCTCTTTTATTCACAGAGGGATCTGACAAGCTGTAAACATTCCAGTCTTATTCTGAAACATATAGCAGTATTTTTGCCCCTGCTTTTCCACACTCTGTGTAACCAAGGGCACGTGGTGTGCTGACACCACGGCACTGGTGAAGAAAAGAAGAAACATGCTGGGAGTGTGGAGCCACAGTCATAGTTAGGAATATATAAAAATTAACATTAAACATAACATTCACAAGTGCATAGAAAGAAAGGTGTATGTTAACTAATGAACCATACTGCTTTAGTGAAAATGCTAGAGAACTGTAGGAAAGGTAACCAGAACTTAGAAAGAGCTAAAAAGAAAAATTAAGTTATTGGTATTTTTTGCAGACATGAGCTAAACTAAACTTTTTTTTTTTTTTTTTTTTTAATGAAATCTGGGCCTTTCACCTGAGAGCTCAGAGAACCACTGGTGTTATTGCTGTTCCAACTTGTCACCAGCAGAGGTCAGTGAAACAGTCAACAGTCCAAAAAGAATTCATGTCTTTGTTTCCCCCAAAAGACATGCTGCAGCTCTAACAGTGACTGATTATAATTGTTTTGTGTCTGCAGAAGAGCATGCAGAAGATAAGCAAAGGAAGTCAATAATAATATAAATACAAGAGAATGGAAAAAAATAAAGTATAGCAAAAATAAAACCCACCAAAAACCAGAAAAAAGAAAAAAAATCACTCTGCCCTTAATTGAAGCAGAACCAGAGAGTTTTCATTGCAGTCTGACCCAAGCACTTCATTGTCACTTAAGAACAGCAGTCGTCCCCTGCCAGAAGATTTAATGAAAGCAAACACGCATCTGAGGACCTTCTCCTCCTGTAATCCTACTTAGATTTAGCAGAGCAGTTGTTATTAGAAGTCAACTAAATTATTTGTATGTATTAAATTATCTGCTTTTCTGATACCTTGTTTTTTCATTTTCATTTTCTCTCAACTCTTTCTCTCAACTAAATGTCCTTCAGACTCCTTCATTTTTTGTGTTTGTCTTTTAAAGAATGACTCATAGGATCAGGGTCTGTGAGCTTCCAGTTGCACTGTGTAGCCTGTGCTGGCTGCAAACAGCACTGCTGCTTACATTCTCTGAGATCTGATCAGATTGTTTGTTTGGGCCCTTTAAAGGTCTCGGCACCAGTGGCCCCTTTGCCTTTGTGGGTTTTCTGGTCAAACACTTTTTACAGAAGACATTTTTATGTGACAGTAGCACAACAATGAAGCAATTAATCATGGCACTGTGGACATATTTGTGTTTGGTAAGTACAAACCTTTGTAGTGACAAATCTTTGTTTAATTTATTTTGGTATTTTATTTTACCAAAGCAGCATTATAGATTTTTTTTCAGTTTTTTTCTCCACCTTGCCCCCTCCTCCACCCTCTCTTTAATTAAACTATCCTCCATCTCTCATCTCTCTATCCTGACTCTGCCCTGCTGTTCTCCTCAGCCTTCTTTCCATACAGCCTTTATGTGTAATCTCATTATCTACTTGCCAGTGGAAAAGGGGTTTATTTAATGTATTCAAGGAACTAACCACCAGAAGCTTAAAAACTCTGTCTCCAGGGTTCAGGGTGCTGTCTGTTTTTTGCATTGTTTCGCTAAACCGTTTTAAGCCAAAAGCTAAGTCTCTTTGACTCCCGTCACTTTCATGCCTCCGTGGCAGTCTGCAGTAGGTCATCACAGGACGACAGATTAAACCCTGAGAAAGAAATATGAAGTGATTAAGTCATAGTCACTTTATTCCCTTTCACTCGGCTCAGAGAACCTGCCAAAGATTCCCATGATGCAGCTGTCTGCTCTCCTCAGAGGTTTGTGGTGTTCATTTCATATTATGGGAGTGGGACAGTTTTCCTTTGCAAGCCCCTCGCATCAAAGGCCCGCTGTGATGACAAGGTGGACTGAATGTTTCATTAGAGAGTGTGTTTATTGATACAGGTTAATGGGTGAAAGGTCTGGTTGGTTAAGACATGAGTGTTAGATTCCAGTCTCAGCCGGATCTCTAGCAAAGCAGATCACTGCAGAGAAGCCTTGACTAAGGGGATTTGAGGAGAGGCACTGCACAGACATCTTATCCCTCTACTTTTAAACTGGAACCCTAATTGGCCTTTGGTTTTCTAACATGTGTCTGTGTATTCACCATGTTGCTACAGTGAATGTATTTCGCTTTTTAAAGCCACAGCATTTCATCAAATTGTCAGACAGTAACAGTGAAACACTCAGGATAAAAAAGGGTTGGATAGATTGTAGCACTTTATTAAAGACACTTTTTGGATGTGTTGTACCTTATGCAGCACAGAAAGAACTGGAAAGTGAGCAAACAAAACAAGACAGAAAACTGGTAGAACAGATAGAATACTAATGAAACTAGTTGTAAAATGACACATTTACAGCTTTGAACTCCGCCACATGAGGTCACGAATCACGACTGACATCTTGAACATGCTCATCAGGTCTTCTTTGCATGACTGTTCAACAGATTTGGCAAATAAGTCCAATTAGGTTAGTTTTCTCAAAATGTAGGTTACCAAAGAAAAGTTCAGCTTTAAATTGATCATTTTGTCAGATATTTTTTAGAACAAACCTTTGTAATAATAAATCTAACAACAATTAATCAAAAATCTTTGTATGGTGTTTGTTTTATTTGATGATGCAGAAATAACTTAATAATGAAAGCTCAACATTGCTCCCAAAAGTGAAAAACAAATAAAGAAAAAATGCACTGGTAGCACATTTAAGTACAACAAAACAGACAAAACTACTAAACTGGTTTTGGAACATGTCATTTGTCATCACAGAAATCTGGCAACACAAGAGGTCTGGCAATCCTGATAGAAATTCTCAAGTATACATTCAGAAAAAAAGATGGTGTGGAAGGAATATGGGTGTATACTGTGTTTGCTGAATGAAAGAAAGTTTGAAGGCTCTATATTTACTTTTGTAAATGAAAAATATAAAAAATATATAAAATATCATATCATGTCCACTCTGCACACAGTCAAATGGTCTTTTTATGTAACAAACAAATACCTTAAAATCCAGCAAACCGAGTCTCATAATAAAATACAAGAACACAATTTATTACTTACAAGATTAAACTCTTCTTGTTCTGCTTTAATCTTCTTGCTCGCTTGTGGGGTTGAATTTGCATTTGACTTGATCCAGCTTCATAGAATAAACACTAGAGGGCACTCCTGCCGAAGCATTGAGAATAGATAAACCATGCGTAGGCCCAGACACCTAAAGGTATAACTATCCCTTAGTTTCATTTCATGGATTTAGGTCTGCTGTTTATAATGTTGTGTTCCTTTTTATTTCTTTTACACCTTTGCTTTTTTTTCCTCTCCAGTCATCCCTCAAGTCCCAAACCTAAAACTTAACCTCAGTATTTAAAAAAATAAAACTCTGTCAGAAAGTAACAGAGGGCATGGCTACTGTATTTTATTTCACTGTCCTTATGGTAAAGATTCCTGAATTTTAGAGATAAAATTCTCAGAAGCTCTTGGGATAGAATAGTTATGCATGCTCATGCATGTGCCACACCACACCAATAACTGTGAAGAATAAAAAAGATATTATTTTCTTATCTTGCTAAGAATGGAAGGTCATAATGTTTTAAATTTAGGGAAAATACAGTGGACATGTCCTTCAATAAACATACCCATCTAGCATATAAAATACACTGCTTTAATTTGTTGATTTCTTCATCATTCCAATGACACAAACAAGTCAGATGAGGTGAGTGATTTCTGCAATTTTTACTGTTTGTCCCTAAAACAAAATCTAATGCAAAATTCGATTCCAAAATATAAAATAACATGAGATAAAAAAAAAAAAACAGAGGGGTTTGTAGATTAAATTGTGCACGTTTAGGTAAACAGTAATGTTCAAGATCATTGAAAAGTACTTTGTACTTCCTACAGGCTTTTTAAAAAGGAAACAATTTCTAAAATTTTAAGAAAATCAAATCTGAGCTTGTTGATGTTTTCTAAGAGGTCTCATGGTATTTTTGTAAGCACCCTGAAAAAGAAATTCTTTTAAATTCTCCATACATCTTATCTTATTATTTGACTGACAGTCCTTCCGTTCCTTGTTCAAGCTCACAGGTTAGTTAAGAATACAAAAAGGGGTAAATGAAAAAACAACTGAATTGACATGATTGCTAAACAACAAATTCACTTATCTGAAGTTTCCCATGTGTTATGTATATTTTTTGTCCACTCAACAGGTTGACCATGACCTTTCCATTGTTGTAAATGCTTAAATTAAGAGCAGTTTAAGTGTAAGTTTAAGGAACCACACCCATTGTCTAAAACTAGTGAAAGTATTCCAGATTTTCTTTATCATAAACAATAACTTTGCAATCCATTCTGAAAACATAACTGTCAGTAAAATATATATATCTGTATTTTGCTCTGACAGAGGAAACAGTTAGAAATGAAATGACAGTGAAAGAATGAAAGAGCTTGTATACTTCATAATTGCTTCAGTCAGTTCTGTAACAAATATTTAAGATTACATAATTTAAGAACAATAGATATATATTTATTTTACGCTTGACAGGCCTTGAGGTTGCAGCAAAATCAAGGCACTATTTGTAGACTATGTGGACTTAAAAGTAATTTAACTTCTATTACTTTGACATTATTGTAAGAAGACCCATGACACCAATGTAAAACAGTTTTCTAGGAACTTTATCACTGACAACAGGTGTGAGTGTGTGTAATGTGCGTACAATACCTCTTTTGTTTGCATGGATTACGATAAACTATGCAACACTAAAAGATGTTCCAATATTGTTATTGTTTACAGAAAATGTTCACGAGCTGATACATTTATGGTAAAATTGTCTTTTCACTCAAGCAGTTAGTACACATTCGAGGAGAGAGTGAATGTAAATAGCTTTAAAAGCCCTCTGCTTTTTTTTCCAACTATGCAGCTGATTGTCAAAGGACCATAGCAACCTATCTGCATCCTCCATGAGAGCTGGAAACAATTCATGCAAAGAGAGATTGTAACGAGAAGCACAGACAGACTGGGCTATGATGGTGGAAGGGGGTCGTCTACAGTTTTGTTGGCGGGGTAGAGGTGCATTAAGGCAGACTAAAAGAGCACTTAACAATGCTGAGGGAGGCCAGTCTGAATGAGGGCACAAAACTGTCTCAGAATTGGAGCACAAAGGCAGAAGTGGCATTTTTAGCATTTGCGGTAAAATTTATAGTGCTTTTTCTGTGAGATTGATGACATGAAATGATCAGCATCCAACAGGACCAATGTGGTCGTCGGCATTCAGAGTGAAGGCAGGCAGAGAATAACACACAGGTTTTAATCCCTGGCTTTTCCAGTGGACACACATAACCCAGGCTCAGCTCAAAGGTGAGTGTGCTGCTGGACAAGGCACTCCAGTCAGGCCCATGATAGACAGCTCCGTTCATCCCCATGTGAGTGTCTGCTGCCTGTATCGACTCCCCTCCAACGCATAATTCCATTAATCAGTTCAATTTCCCTGTGGGCAGTGGTTTATTTCCGTCATCAAATGCCTGATGAAATCTTTAGACGCTGCGTATTAGGAAACAATCCCTACAAATAGCTGATAGTGTTAACCAGTCACAAGCTGCGCTGAGGCATCGCTCAGCTCTAATTTGAAGGGGAGTGAGGTGATAATGCGATGTGTCATCCTTTTGTGGGCGTGCATTAATGGCGCCAGCCAAGATAGCAATTGATGGTAAATCAACTTCTTCCAGCAGGAAGGGAACAGAGGAGGGAGGGGGGCTTGGGTCAGAGGAGCAGGAAAGAACATTGACTGGCAAACTGCAGAGCCACAGCGGCCTTTAATCCATTACTTCTCCTGATGGGGAAGGTTTACTGCATGTCAGCCGTAGATGGCATGCGGTTTTTAGTCTCTTTCCCTCCCGTTCTTCCTCTCCCTCTGGCTGATTAGAAGCTGATGTGCGGTATCCAGGATGAATATGTTTAATTCATTCCTGTCTCATTCATTTCTGTTTTTTTTTTTTAGAAAGGAAGTTTAGAAAGCTCTACTATGACGAGATGTTCATGTGAAAGATGAACTACCTAAGTAAACATTTCTTACACTCTGTCACATTGACATGTGTAGGTCACATCTTCCTCTATTTGTCATGAAGCATTCATCAAATGCCTCTAATGGCAAAACAATTGCTAAGTTACTGTCCTCAATAATGTCTGTCTTAAACTGAATCTTAACACTGTGGATGCTCACTGACGAGAGAATGAGTCTGAGGCTGTTCTACTACACATTAGTTTCTAAAAGGACATTTTAAAACCTCAGTGTTTTGTTATTGAGCTGACAATAACAAAGCACAACCTAATAGATTCTTACTCTATGAAACACCTACATGTATAAAACAATAAAGGACTTGGGATCTCCACCCTTCATATTTAGTTTACAAGAAGAGGAGGAAGATGTTTATTCTACAAAAACCCTCTCAAAAGCTGAATTCTTTCTAATGCTGTGTAAATAAGCACCAACTATTGATATATGAAAGGAGATTTCTACCTCACTGACACTAACAGAAGACAGGATCTCTTCAGCTCCAGGATGCACCATACATTCGATGGCTGTGTTTTGTTGTGGAGGCAACATATTATTTTAAGTGATTCAAACCTCTCCAAAGGCTCCTTATTTACCAGCCACCCAAACACTCTCAGCGGTGTTTTCATCATAACTGCTGGAGCAGCTGCCATCTGTTTGCTCAGTACTTCCACCTCCCAGCTCGGTCGTCATACAGTGGATCCACAGTGGTGTGGCACGATCAGCGGGTGAAGTGGGTTTGGGTTTTGTTGGATTTTTGGCATGTGTCCTTGTCTCGTGGCTTCCTGTTTTATTTTGATAGTCCTGTCTTCCCTTGTGTTGTCGCAATGTTTACTTCCTGCCTTTTGATTTTACCCTTATGTGTTTCACCTGTGTTGATTGCCCCATCTGTGTCTCATCGTTCTTGTGTGTATTTAGTCTCTGTGATTTCCTTTTGTCTTGGTCTGATCATCCTGTTGAGTTCCCACTGGGTTCGGTTGTGTCCAGTAGTGTACTGAAGTTCATTGAGATTTTGTGCTTCTGTGTGGTGTGGGGTTCCATGCTGCCCAAGGCCTGGTTTGTAGTTCTTTTATACCAGCTTGTCTTTTTCGAAAAAGCTCGCTTTTCGTTTGAACCTTTTTTCGACTTTGTCTGCATTTGGGTCCCTCGTTTGCATAATCTGTGACATGGTGACTGTGCATAGATACTACATGTGTACATTTATACAGATTTTCTGACAGTAATACAGACACACTCCTGACCTTATCTCTGGTAAATATTTGAAGATATCTTTTAATTTTCCTGATTATTTACATATCTCTTCTTTACTACATTAGTTTGACAGATTACGTTTTGATAGACAGATAGCTTATTTACAAGGATATGATCTTAGCAAAATATATTTAGTATAGATTAAACTGTCCAATCATATTAGGTCGTAAAATTGGCTCCATAGTCACCAATAAGGATATTAAAATGTTGCTTACA
The DNA here is from genome assembly GCA_029783725.1 of Acanthurus tractus. Taxonomy (NCBI): domain Eukaryota; kingdom Metazoa; phylum Chordata; class Actinopteri; order Acanthuriformes; family Acanthuridae; genus Acanthurus; species Acanthurus tractus. The sequence goes on from JAQNCA010000006.1 coordinate 1,950,214, forward strand.
TACTAATGCATTAATAGTAACAACCAAAAAATGCACTGATCCATTGACGTACTGTAAATGAAGTATAATTTGTAATGGCAGGTCCTCTCTAGTGGTCAGATGACGGTGGTGAGGACTTTAATTTTAATTGAATATGTATATGCTGAATATGCTGTTAGAATTGAAAATGTAAAAAAAATATAAACTACAGCTCTTGTCAGGCAAAAAATTTTAGTTTCAAAATTGGCAACTTTTTTGAGTCACACATTATGTATACATGTTTAGACATAAAATTAACATGATCACATAAAAAGAAATATCTCTACATGGCTTTTATTAATTGTGACAGGAAGTGGTTGTATATTGTTTATAAATCACACTGATTAGTTTTATGATGTAACAACCCATAATCTATGCTAAACTTCTCTGTAACAATGCTTATTATGTTCCTCTAAGATTAAGGTTCGTGTTAGAGAAAATTGGATTTTGAATGAAAGTCAGTGGTACAATGACAGTAAAGCATAGATAAAATTAGTGCATTTATCATGTTTTAGGCAAAGGCACCAAGGTCAAAATGCTACAAAATAAACAGATGAAACGATGGAAGAGACAACAAACTACTAAAGATGTCCAAAAAAAGAAATACTTATAGAAAGAAGTAACAAATAAGTAATTAGGGACAAAAAAAAGGGACAAAGCCAAAGGCAAAGGTGCTATTCGCACA
>JAQNCA010000006.1:1951016-1967053 GCA_029783725.1 Acanthurus tractus
TATAGAAAGAAGTAACAAATAAGTAATTAGGGACAAAAAAAAGGGACAAAGCCAAAGGCAAAGGTGCTATTCGCACAATTTAACCAGTTTTTAAAGAGTCCAGTCCTTACCAGCTTACCAGCAAGAAATCTAAAAAAGTACAGTACTACAATATAAGAAAACAAAAAGACAGGCAGTTGCTTGATTTTAGAGTACAATAGAGTTTACCATCCACTCTGCTTTTAAAAGTTTAAAGAAAGCAAATTTCTGTTAACTTAATCAAAAGCCTCTTTGAATCCATGAAACATACAAAAGTAAATTAACTTTCTGCAATTCTTGTCTTGACTATTATTGAGATTGGGTAAATATGATCAGTGCAGGCTCTTTTTTATCTGAAACCATTTTGTTCATCAACTAAAAGTTCAACTGTCTCCGAATGTTGGGTTAGCCTAACATTTAAAATACCAGAATATATTATATTATATATACTGTATAATATATAATAAAGGAGTCCATATTTAGGTACCCCGTTTGACTGTTGTGGAACAATGTAGGTGGTGTTTTGGTGAGGTGCAACATTTACCCCTACTTTTGCTTACTTTATGGCTGTTATAATAAACAACTACCTGGTGAACCCCACACATCAAAATAGTTGTAGTTTGTGTGGCCAACACAAAGATGTTACCAGGTATGCTGACTGCCAGGTACTGTAATTGAAGAGCCATAAATACTAAACAAAACGTTGTTGCAACTGGACATGGTAACATGGACACACAATACAAAACAGGTCTTTACTTCACAGTACTGAGTAATATACACTTAAAAATTGAGTTGTTGAGAACTCTGGTTACTCGCTCAAAGTAGATTGCAGAGGAAAAGTATTGTATCTAAGGTTACATAGCCAGCTGAAAATTATGTTAAGACAGTAGAAACTATGTAATCTAATTCAGATTTAGAGATCCAAACTTTTTTTAAGCCTCTTCTAAGTAAGAAAACACAATTTCTTTTAAATGAGTCTGTGGGGTCTTTTTATAGTCTTTTTAGAGTTATATTCAGCTTTATTCTGCATCTTGACTATCTGCGTCTTAAACACCTTGCTATATAGTACCACTCCTATCACCAGGTTTGATCACCAAATCTTTATTATTCGTAAGTTCAGTTAATGCTACATTTGATTATCCAGTTAAAATTGGTGGACACCAAAGGCTGAGTGGTTGTTTTCATAAAAACATCCCTGAACAACATAAAAGTATTACTGGAAGGATAGACACTCTACGGTAGGGGTGTCAAACTCATTGTCACCGAATTTTTAGCACATTGCTCTGTAACGTAACACCAACACTTCCTCATAACATAGAAGACATACCAGTTTGTCTCCTTGAAATACAAACATATATTCATATTCCCATGAACCGGATAGGCTGCACGTCCATGGATGCTGTCCTGCTCTTGTATTTTCACCTCCACTGCCTGCATTTCTTTCTCGGCCCTTGTATCTCCTCCATTGGCCCAAAACAAGTTTGACATGAGACTGCCAGCTGGAATTGCTGTTAAGGGTTAAATCACTGTCAGAAAGACTATCTTCTGTCAGTCCTGCCTTATGAGGCATTATTGCAGGCTGAGGCACTCTTGGCTGGTTGTTTCCTGGTGGTCTATGTTGTTGGAGATGGTGGTTGGCTGTTCTTTATTTTTTTTTACCTTTTTATCCCATTAATAGATTTAATTTCATTTATAGCCTTTTGTGTCGCATTTATGTTTCTTTCTTCTTCTGTGGTGTGCAATTTCTCCTTGTAAGAGACAAACAGATTCTTTCATGGAGAGATCAGTTGTTGCAAAGTCTACATCAGCCTTTTCTTTTAAAGTTTGCTTTTGTGAAAGAATTTCCTTTTGCTGTTCTGATGCATGCTTAAGAGATAAGTAACATGATGTCCAAAGAGCATAAATTCAAATCTCTCCCCATCTTTTAACAAAGTCTTCATTTCCAATGGTTGGAATATGGTTGGGATATTTTCCCATAAGGAGCCTATATGTCATGCTTGCTCAGTATCAGAAAATGGAAATACTAGGTTTCTCACCAGGTTTTTCACAAAAACTCAAAGCAAACTGAAAACAAAGTACTTCAATGAATAACTTTGCCTGCTTAACTAGATGAAAACTGTTCATTAATAAATGAAAACACATAGGGTTTACTCAGTACTACTGTATATGACAGATTACCGACAGACCTTACTGACTACTCAAGTCCATATTTTTCAGCTCATATGGTTGAAAATTCGTAAGGAGATGTCACCAGGATAAAATATGGTAGCATACATCTGTTCTCTGTGATTAGAATTGGACAAGTCCAATCAAAAAAGAAATGGGACAACAAACTCTCACAACTTCCAGTGATTGAACCTAATACCTGCTTTAATACATACACAGCGTCTTATCAGAAAGAACCACACTTCATACAGCTACCTCCACCCTTTTCAATGTACACACTAGCACCTTATTTTCCTATGAGAGGCGTCTTTATAATAGCCAATTGTTTCTCCATCGCAACCAACACACAAACCACTGCCAATAAAGAAATCTATGAGTAACCCTATGCACATTTCATCACACAGCTGCACTGAGTGTTCCCACCGTGTGCCATCACTGACAGGCAGGCTTCAGAGATGAAGAATGAAAGTAATATGCACGGGTCCTGCCCTTAATTTGTACATACATTCTCCTGCATTTACACAAAAAGCAGGTGGGGGCACGGGCTGTGCTTTGCTAAGATTCGCCTCCTCTGCAATGAAAAAGGCAACAGCTGTTCATTTGATGCCGTCTGCACCTTTGTTGACCCCATTCCCGTCTATGCGGTCGCTGAGACAGTGGAGAAATTAGTTGTATTACCCGCTCCCTACTGCTGCAGGTCTAGCTGTGATTCTGCCCAGATTCTGTCCATTACAGTGGCCCCTCTATCTGATTAGCCCCAACACACTCACTAACATGCCAAATCACTGCCTTACTCGGCCGACGCAAACCTCCACTCTCTGACAAACACACGGAGAAAACAACAACTCCGAGGCAGATAGGCAGAAGTGTGGATAATAAATGTGCTTACTCAAATGCAGACAGTAAAACATTGTCATTTGTTCCGGACCAAGTGAGACACAACAGATATAACTGGCAGTGCATTTTACAAAGATAATTTGAAAATATTAAGACATTGTCATTTACAGAATCTCACAGCTGTGTATTACATCTTTCAAGATAATATCTGATTCAAATCTTTATTTTAAGAGGGAATGAACCAATTCTGCTGGATAAAGCTTGACAAGCAGAGATGTAAGAGTAAAAAAAGTACAATTGTCCTCTTTGAATGAATGACACCAAGATGTATTGAGCAAAAGCAACTTAATAAACTAAAAAAAAAAAAAAAATTACCATATAAATTTACAAATTATGATTGGAGCCTAACGCATCACTTCTGAATCCTGCAATGGCTGCTGTTCAGACTACTGATCTTCCTGTTTTAACATCTGTCTGCCCAGGTCTGGAGCTGTCATGCAGGGCTTTCACAAACCAATCAGTCCACTCTCCTAGCCTCTTTGTGATTCTGTGTTTGTCTATTTGCCTTGTGCTATAAATCAAGCAAATCTGTGGTGGTAAGAATTTAGGAAGAGAGGTTTTTTTATGAGATTACAGAACATTGAGATATGAGACATAACATAAAGACTCAGCAAGCTGTAATATATTAATAGAACCTGTTATTATAGATACAATTTTGTGGATTATTTGCAGCAGACACTTTGTATGTTTAAATACAGTACAAATAATTACAGTATAAATATGTAATTAATACAGTGTAATTATTTTTAGTATTATCTAAAAAAACCAAAGTGCTGTGGCTAATGTGATGGTTGTATGGTGATGCTTATTTTAAATGTAAAATAGTGGATGACTTTGTCTTAAAAATAGAATACAGAGGTGTACTTGAAACCAAGGAAAGAGAAGAGAAGAGAAGGTTGTGGGGGGGTCTATTTAGGGTTCTTGTCCCAGCATGCTGACATTATATTATGGAAACAGTATTCATTTTATTCCACAGCAGATATAATTCTCCATTCTGACATTATTGTGATTATTAATACTATAAAAAAACACATGTAAATTCTGCAAATTACAGATAGAGCTGCAGCACAGAGTGTATGGTCTCCACTTCTGTCTACCCCCCATCCATTTTTATTGACTTTATGCACAACAGACATTTTAACTGAAATACCCTTTTTTAATATTCACTCTACAACACAACAGCAGCCTAAGTCATATCGATTGTGGTTGAATTAAAAGTACCTGATGCAGGGCGTCTCTAATCCGCAGGGTCTTTTAAGAGTCACCTGGTCTGACAAATGGGCCCTTTTAAAGGAATATAATGTGTTCTTAAATTATTTTATTGATGGGAGGGGGGCAGCCACTCCAGGTACCCATACAAACTGACTTAACACGCTGTGAAAGGGTCAATTTGGCCTCCATTTTCCATTTCTTCGTTATCTGCATTTCCAGTCATGCTGAGAGGCTCGACGTGAGCTTGGATGGGCTTTGAGGAGGTTAGGCAAAATTCAGCATTTGCTCGCATTTGAGAGGTTCTTTCATTGCACTCAAAATTTGTTAATGTTTGTTTGCTATGCTTTAGATTGTGGGGGTTGTTTTAGTTCTAACTTCACAGAATTGCCTTGTGTGTAAATGCAAAGATATCTATATTCCTCGATTTTTTTCAGGGAAAAGACGAGGAACAACTCTTGGTCCTTTCCTGCCGAGCTTTTAAGAATAAAATTATCTTTACTACAGTTGAATTTTTTCATAATTTGTTCAATCCTGAAACAACACCTGTACTTTTTAAAGTGTTGCCCCCTTTTTTATCTCCACCACAGGAATCAAAAGCCTGCACTCTCCTACAGAAGGTTAACACATGACAGAAAACTTCTTAAATCCCCCTATGTAGTGTATGTCTGACAAACCTGCTCCGAGAAGCAGCCTCACGCGGCAAGCGGCCAGAATGATGCTTTGTCTTTCATAAGCCTGGCAATTTCCCTCCTGAAAACGAATTATTAATGCTGAATGAAGGAGAAAAGGTGTGTAACGCTTTTCAAATCAGCAGACTCTGTAAAAGGGAGACCACTAATTACATTGCTGTTTGTATGACCTCTGCTTAAGTGCATGAAAGCCTGCTGCAAACGACAGATGAAATTGCATTTTCGAGTAACATTTTAAAGGTCCATGTGGGCACTCTGCCTAATAAAGCCATTTGTAAATGACTCCTCTTTTAGACTCCATTAGGAAGTGGAGCAAGGAACATTTCGTCATAGGATTTAGAGTCAATAAGCATGTAATCAGGACATCCAGAGAATGCACCAACCAGTGAAGGGGGTAATTAATGAGATTGCCTTATGAACTGCTTAATTACTGACTGTTGGCCTCCTTAATTGTCTCTCCAAGTGCTGCATTTGTTCCCTAGTTGCCATTATGCCCTGATTGACAGAGGTGGCAGCCATGAGAGAGAATCAAGACATCTGAGGGTATATTAATTGGCTATTTACACATGGAAACTAGGCAGAGAATTACTGTGACAGGTAATTGGTGTAGAGAGAAGAGGCCTGACTCGTTGAATAAACTTTGCAGTGTAAATAAATGTTGCACAGGTGGTAAAAAATGCATCTGTGTCCAAACGAAGAGGCAAGACAGATACAAGACGGATATTCAGCTGGCTGTTGTTTTTTTTTCTTCAAATGTTTACTGTACTATCTATTGCAGCATGTCAGCCATTTGCTTATGTGCAGTCATTTATTTTTTAATCATGTTAAGTGCAGCATATACATCACAGCTCCTTCTTCTCCTCCAAAATGAATACATTTTAAAAAAGTGCAAATGTGTTTTGCAAAAAAAAGTCTCGCAGCGATGGTCTGGAAAGATAACATGGTGTCTAGGTATGTTAACTTATAATCAGGGACAACTGGCACATATACACATACTGTCTTGTAAAATATAACACTTACTGAGCAAATCCCAAAAAATTAGATAAATACTGGACCACAGAGTTTTTTTTGTTTTGTTTTTTTTAAATTAGTGACAAGAAAAGAAAAGAATAATAACAGATTCAAAAATTAAATGAGATAAATACAACAGAATAAACTTTGTCTTTACACACACAAACACACACAGGCGCACACACAAATTTGTCTCCTTGTTGTATCATTTCCCTAATACTCGAGAAGGATGGAGAATAAGTAGCAAGACTTATGAGAGGGGTTAAAGGGGGTTAAAGCATGTGAGAGTCAGGGAGGAGAACCAATCCCAGATTTTAGAGAGTGTGTGTGTGTGTGTGTGTGTTTTGAACGTGTAGGGGGGTCTGGGTTATTCAGAATCACATGAGTCCCTGCACCTCCGGAGTCCAGGTCTGGGCTTTCTATATCCTGGCCAAAAAAAAGGAAAACACTGTGTGTACACTCAACAGGAGTAAGAACTGAATAACAGTTGAACCCCCCCCCCCCCAACCCCATCCAGTGAAAGACACACACACAAGCACACACAAACGCAGCCTGTTGATGTGTGTGTGTGTATGAGTCCACTGACCCGTTATGACCTGTCCTTTCTGAAGGCAACAAAGATGGGAGTGAAAGAGGCGTGAGATCACACACATTTAAATCAACTGGATGAGTGCTCTTATTCATGCGATACCCAGCGGGCCGAGCGCTGACAATGTCCTGCTTGTTCACCGCCTCTGTATTTGTCCAGGCTGATGTGGCCACAGCAACTGCCACACTGCTCATCAGATTAAATCATTGCTTTGACAATGTGGCCATTGTCAGTTTGTAGTGTAATTAGTTCAATACCTGTTGTGAAGACTGAAATGATTGACTGATTGATTACAGCTCTGTGTGACAGTTCTGAAAATATAGCAGTTGTTTCACATGCAGTTAAAGGTAGAGGCATAAGCAGGTAAGCTAGGAATCTAATATGTTCCTCAAGTTATATTTGTTTGGAACTGAAATTGTAAATATTTGTAATATTGGATGGAGATTAACATTTTTTCTAATTGTTTTAACAATTTATACCATGTTTCTTTACGGTAGTTACCAAGGAACATAGCACACTAAATTAAATTATGAAATAATGGCTAATCATGTAAATAAAGGTCAAAGAAAATTTTGTAAAACTTTGTAAATAATTAAAGAAATGATAAAACTCCATTAATTGCTATTTCATGAGTATGTTTTGACTGTATGGTCCCTTCATTCTTGTTCATTTGTAGACTTTCTGTTTTCAAAAGAACTTTTTGCAAAGCGTGACTCGATTTGGTGATTTTTTTTTTATAAGGACGCATTTAATTTCACAATGTCAAATATCATGAAAGTGTGATTCTGAACAGTCTCTGCATAAACTATGAGCCAGTTACACACCTTTAAACATAAGATCAAAGACGCTGCTACTTTGACTTTATTTAATTTCTTATCATTTTTGAATGAGAGTAACAGCATCCACAGAGTACATCTACTGGAACTGAAATTTTAAATCCGTGAAAGAAATCTTTGTGTATTACTATAGATATAACATGTACTTATGTATTACGATGTCTTCAGTCTCTAAGAAACCATCTGTCACTTAAATAACTGTATTAATAAGAGCGTGGAAAGGTAAAGTAATATTTTTCTTTATAGATGCCACATCAGACTTGTGAGATGCGTTTCTGCGCTGCCCTCGGACAGCAGGGATCTTTCCCGTTCAAACTGCAGAAAATGGAGTCTTTTGTGTGTCTTGTGGAGATAATAAGGAAAAATAGAGCATTCCACAGGCACAGAGTTATTTTACAATATCTTACTGTTACAAAGTGTTGAGTTATATATTTCAATCCACAGAAGCATATGCAAAACTAATGTCAAGTTACTTCCTGACACTGAGCTAGTGAACGCATTTCAAAAGTATTTGAACTTATTTCATTTTATAAAAGTAATATATTGTAAAGATACTGAGAATTATATTAATCAACTATCATATAACCTTGAAGATATTTATATGAGATTTGTATATTGAAGTAAATTTTGGTAACCATAGAAATAGACACTTCAAATAAAAACTGTATTTTAAACAAATTAATAATTGTGAAAAATATAAATAAAAAAGTGAAATAAAATGGAGTGCTAGTCTGATTATCCCAACATCTGACTATAACCAGAAAGCACCTTTTCAAATTAATCCAAGTGCTACATTCTCACTTGTAAGAAACACCTGCTTAGTGGGTCAGAGGGGCATAAAAAAAAACAAAGACTAAGATGCATTTTCAGATTTATCCATGTAAGCGTGAACATTGCCTTAGTACTACTCTCTTTAATTTCAGAGTCAATCCTCCCAGAGACAGGAAGTGTTGGACTCAGGGGGTGGCGTGCTGCTTGAATGGGAGCGTTTGCTCTTGGAGTCGGCGTCCCTCGCTGCTGCACGGTTCCCTGCTGGAGCTGCCGAACAGACCTGAGCCCCTCTTTTCTCTCAGCCCTCCCTGCGGATTAAATGGCTTTCGCTCGCCTCTTTTTCCTACGCTTGCTGCCGACAGGAGTGGCATTTCACTTCTTCTTCTCATGGCCTCAACAGATGAGGTAGCAGTTTTCTGCTTTTCTTCTTGCTCACTTGGAAGGAGAAAATGACCAGCACGAACTCAATTAGTAACATGTCCTTCTTGGCCGGGGGTCCGAGTTGCTGCCTGTGCAGCCTGCATCAGAGATCAAGATGGCTTAGGTGAAGTGACAGCTAGTGAGAGAAAAGGGTAAACGAAGTGTGTGTGTGTGTGTGTGCGTGGGTGTGCGTGGGTGTGTGTGGGTGTGCGTGGGTGTGTGTGTGTGTGTGTGGGCGTGGGGGGGATGCTGCATCTGCCCTTAAACAGATTTGCTTAATTGGGTTTGACTCCCACAATTACAGGGTAATAATGGCCTTTTCAACCAACCATGTCGAAGTGAAAAGCAGTTGCTCTGTGCACCCGCATGCTGTCAGATGGTTTATAGCAGAAAGCGAGCCACAGAGAGACGGTAGAGAGAGAAATAGGGGGGAATTGGCAATGGACTTTGGTTAAGCAGTGGTTATTGAGTCTTTGATAGGACTCCAGGAGGCCAGGACAGCAACAATGACAGAATTAATGGGTAAGGCACGATGAGAATGTCAGCCCAGCGGGGGACTGCTGTGGCCTTTGAGCTGCCTTCTGACGCCTCTGTGATTGTGCTCTCCACAGCACTGTGAAAAGGCTTGACCTGTTTGTGGGTGAATCTGGTCTTTAATGCATTTTTTACAAGCTATTGTGTTCATCAAAGCACAATGCTATGGAGTTTATCTTAGAATGACTGGAAAAACAGAATACAGCCATGATCAAGTGGACATAATTTTGCTAATGCATACACATACTGTTGTTAGATTAAGGGTTAGAGTTTTGTTGTTTTTTAAATAAATTTAAATACCCTCAGGCCAAATGGAGATATTGCCAGAAAAGGCACCTCAGGGCCCCTTAAGACCAAATCAGCCATTTCTGCTAAAATGCAAAAAAAAAAAAGTACTCCTATTGAATTTGAGGTGGTCAGACGGTTTAGGCTGAGCCCTGCAGTGGACAGCTGAAGCACATGAAACTTTTGGAAAAAATGAGTCCAATCATCCACATTCAGACTGAGCAGAACTGAACAAAGCTTCCACTAAAGAAGTAATGAGACATTAATTTGCATTTGCAAGTAGACCAACACTTCCACACGACTGCACAAACCTGCAGTGGTCATCACAATGTTTGATTTAGTCTGTATTTGCCCTAGTCAGTTGAAATCGGTGAAACCTGTGCAAAGAGGAAACAGACTTTTATATATCCAGTATAAAGCTATTTTAACTTGCTGTAAAAAAGGAGGAAAAAAGGCAAATCAAAGATGGCTGCAGTGAAAGAAAAATCTCATGGATAACAGTGAAAAAAACAAAACTTAAACACAGCAAAGTTGAGGACACAAAGCCTAGTAAAGCAGTGGAAGAAGAAATGGAGATATTTCTTCACCAATTTGCAGACGGTGTTCCAGCTAGGACTAACCCAGCCAGTGATACTAAACCAATATGCTTTCTTTTCTTAAACATAATGTAATAATTTAATCAATTACCTCTACCTAAATTCTGCTATTTATGCTAAATGTAGAACATTTCCCTACACCCTGACTGCCTCTATTGCCTTGGATTGAATCAAACATAGTCAGCAGTGAATAATGAACTGTATTATTCATAAAACAGGCAGGTTGGTTGAGGTGACATTGCATCAAAGATTCTTTCTTAAGAAGAAGTTGAACAGAAAAAATCAGCCTCTGAATGTATGTAATGTATTTTCAGATGTATCTCAAATACAGAACACAGAGAGGCTGGGGCCTGAGTGAGAGTGATGCAGCACCATCACACCTCCACATGGACGGTGCCCCACTTACCTGCTTTGCTATTGCTTATATCATCGGATTCGAGGACATTGTTCACTAACACATGCCGCAGCTGAGGTCTGGTTACCAGACATTAAAAAATGTTTGTCTCTATTATTATCTTCATCTACACTTTTAATCTTTATATTCATTTGAATTCTGTTTATAAAGCTTAAAAAAGGTAAATTAGGACATCTACGTGATGTTAGGCATTTTAATAGGAGAGTAAACTAGTCCTTTAGAAGACACAGATGCAGAGAAATGTGTTCTGTCTTTGAATCATCAGTGTGTGTAAGACAGCACGTCACTCTTTGTGCATAGGAATAACAACAAAATCCACAGGTCTGACACACACACACACACAAAAAGTTTTTAGTGTGGGCCAACTTGTATGGACTTTAAAGCCCCCTGCTGTCACTCATGATTAGCCCTAACGATGGGCCCATTTTGACACTTCAGAATCAAGTCTTGGCAAATAGCCCTGGGAAGAGGAGCCACATGCTACGAGATGGCTTTTCCCTGATATAATTTGTGGCTGCAAATTACAAAACAGAGGCAGAAATAATGTGTAAAGTCAAGTTTGGTGAGGGAGAAAATGGAAAAATTTAGGGCTGTGTGCCACTCTAATGGATATCCTTGTGGCTGGGAGAAAATGGGGCTCAATAATATGTCCTTAATGTCTGCCAGCGCTGTTTCAGGGAACGTATCAGAAGAAATGTCCCCTGCCATTTCTGCAAGCAATCACTTAATGGGATGGGCAAATCTCAACAAAATGGATGTACTGATCTATTTCTGGGCTCGACAGATGGAATGAATCTGTGGCTCTTGGAAGACAAAAAAGAAAAAGGGTAGAAGGCAAAGAAAGAACAGGCAACAAACAAGAAAAGATAAAAACAAGCCTTTTACGATTCATTCAGCTACGCAGCATGCCTGCAATGTTTGTGTGTGGCTTAAGTGCAGACACTGACAGGAATTTCAATTATTTAATTAGGGAGAGAAAATGAAAAGACTTAAGTGTTGTGATTTCTGCAGTCTTTCATAGATCAATCTAATGTGTGCTCACATTGGAAATCAACCAAGATGGGAGAGGGGCAAGTGAAGTAGCGTCTTTCTAAATCACGCAATTAAAATGGCAAATTAGTTTCTTGATATATTCATTTAAGTGGTTAAGTGGAAATGTTTCTCTCCCCGTCCACACTGCTGTCTCATGGGTGGGTGTGGAGAGGCAGCGCCATCCACATGCTCTTATGATTAGAGCCACCGTTCATTTGCTGAGAAAACGCTGAAAGCACTTGCTGCACAAATTAGCCATTTGAAGGCTCGAAAATTCAATTCCGAGGAGTTGATTTAAGCATTTAGGCAAAGCGTGGCTGGGACGTAAAGATTTAGAAGCATTTTGCCTGCTAATGTCAATAACTCAGAGGCCATTATAGGTTTTTGTGGCCTTGTGCCTTGTGAACAGCACAGCTGGAAAATATCAGCATTTCACATTTTTTACCTTGTTCTGGTCACCTTCACCATTTTACTCTTTCATGATCTATAAGTTGTTTTCAAGTAGAACGGCTTTGTTGTTGTTATAATTGCACATTTTGTCCATAATAAAGGTCAGTCAACCACTTTTTCAATCAGTCCAGAGATGGATTGAAAGCCTCTTATTGATAGGATCGTAAAATAAGGGAGGTAAAGTGTGCTACTGAATTTACTGAATTTCAAAACAATAAAAATATTGATTAGTTGTGGGGATAGAAAACAATTAAATCAGACCACCAGGATTTGACTTAAAGACACATACAATAGACACAAACATGCATCTGATGATCAGCTCCTAATGCAGGTTTACATGTAAAATGTGTTGATAAATGTAAAAACAATTTGCTTTATTCCTTCAGTGGTAAACCATTTCAAGGAGAACAGAAATAAGAAATGTAGGAGATACTGCCTGTCATCAAACCTTTGCTGTCATATTCACATTGTCATGAGTCCCAATAATATTGTTTAATATTGTTTTTTGTGTCTGAGGACAGTTTTCAAGAAATAATGCTGAGCTTTTCATTTCTTGTTGGTAAGTGATGGTAGATATTGAGATATTTACAATAAATCTCTCCCATAAAACCTGCGACAGCATCAAACCTACAGCATGCAGTGAGTCTCTGCCATTTGAAAAGATTATTCAGCATTTGTTCATCACATTTATTTCCATTTACATACACCCTAATTGTTTTTGCCTCTATTCCTAAGTAGTTTCTCCTTCCTATGAATTGCTATTCTTAAAGGAATGTGGACTTTTTTTTAGGTGAAAGTGGTAAATATAGTCCTGCATTCACAACCTTTCTTAATAAAGCACAGAAGTTAAAAACACCCCAGTGAATTGTAGATAAATGCAAAGCACTATGTGTTGTTATTACTGATGCATTATAATGTAAACATAGTCCATCTCACATTCATTTTATATATTTATTTTCTTGGGTCAGACCTCTTCTCAGGATTGTTGCCGGACAGACTGGACTTGACGAACATCTCTCTCACCGTTGTTTGGGGGAAGAAGTTTGTGCTTCATAATTCTTATAGAGGGATGTGGATTTTGGTGACCGATTTAAATCCCTGCATAACTTTGCAGGACTTCAACCTGAGCGTACAGGGTTAGGGCATAACACCTGTCTGGGAATGACGGGCCTTTTATCCATAACATCACATGATTTATAAATTGAACATTTGCTTTTGTGTACATTCAAAGTAAATAGCTGTCAGATAACTGTGTTGTACTTAAAAGTGGAATATTTTGAGTGTAAATTGAAAACATTAGGTACATTTTAGTACTTGAATAAATGTACTCAGTTACTTTCCACCACAGGTCAGAGCTCAGGGAACATAAAGGGAAGCTGATATTACTGATATGCCACTTGTTTAGAAACTGCTTCATCACATCTTTGCTCCACCACCATGCCATGCCAGGTGTCTGTAGAATTTCCTCTGCCAGTAAAGCCTGTAAGCATGAAATCTGGTAAAGAGTTATTTTCAGGAGATAAAGCTTCCAAATAGCTTGAAAACAACAAAAGGTGACCTGAGAATGTTTGGATCATCTTGCTCTAAAAACAGATGCACATGAACAAGCACATGTGTGCAGAGGGATTTGAGACTGCTGTCAGCTAAGCAACTTCATCAGGACAATGCAGACATGTCAGCCACACACTCTTTGTAATTACTCATGTCACATGAGTGACTGTTGCTGCATGAGCTCCTTACCCACCAATGATGCCACATAAATGTAGACTTTCCATAACACAATTAATCTCTCAAAAGCTGGTTGGATTCATGAAAACATGGATTTGCTCTTCTGTCACAGAGGCATATTGTCCACTTTGATGGTGCATGGGAGGATATCAAATGCCCTCCTGGCTGCCACACTCCAGATGGAAGAAAATAGGCTGTGGTCTATAAAAATGAAGTTAGATGTAAGTACAGCACTCAAATCTCTGGGAGAAAAAATGCTTTTTCTGGGGCATTTTGTTGTTGTCAATTGGTCTGAGCAACTTGCTGTAATGCAGGTAATGGAGCTACTCTTCTCCTTTCATCTTCAGGGTTTGTGTGTGTGTGTGTAAAAGCAAAGGAAGGTCTGGCTGGATATGGGAAAGAGACACAACAGGAGGAAATAAAGCTGGATGATGGTCAGAATGAAGGAAACCAAGTCAGAGCACAGTAAAGGGATCCGTACTGGTGCGAGCTGCTTCTTCAAACATCTGTCGGCCGCATTTACCTTCAGTGCGACCAATTGTGTGAGGGGAATCTCTGTATATTTGAAGTATTCAGCAGGAGAATGTTTTTACAGAGCATTGTGGCAAATGAAAAAAAATCAACATCTCAAAGTCATCATTTAAAAAAACTAACAGCATCGCTTCCACCTGACTGCAATGGGCACCCTGTCTGCCTTCTCCCTCTTTTTAATGTTAACATGTGACTACACTTGAGTAAGTACACTCAGTAATGAGTCACCTATATGAAAAAATATGTTTGTTAACATGCACAAAATTATGCTCAAAATAATCACTGCAATCAGAGGCAAAACAGTGTTTAACCAAAAATCCTATGAGTTACTCCCTTTCCCTTTAAAAACCATGAGCCACGTGAGCGGGTGCTTATATTAACTATAGAAATATCACCACTTAGATCCATGTGACCTGATTATCAATAAACCAACATAACACAAAATATAACCGTATTATCAAAGAATTACTGATTTACTTATTTAATAATTTACTTAAATATTTTTTATTATAAATTTACAGTAAATTATTTACGGCATCTACATTATTTGCTTAAGTACACTGGTGTGTTTGCAGTACAAAGAAATAGGGGGAAATCAGGAGGGAACTTGTTGCAGATATTGATTAACATTTACAGCAGCCAGCAGTGTTGTGTGTGGGGCATTATGCCTGCACACTGTGCAGTTCCAACTCTGCCCGTCTCTGAGCCCCCGACATCATCCTGAAGCACAACTGCGTGCAGCTTGTGACGTCTGACAGAAGAGGTCAGTTTGATGACTGGAAAGCAGTGATGAATAGGAATGTTAACAGAAATGTTAACAGTTAGTAGCCGATACAACTACCAGTGAAATTTCATGATTCTCAAGACCCATTTGATACATGAAAGCAAAACAAAAAATGGTGTGGCAATATAAATACACTCACATGCACAAACACAAACTCCTGTGTACTCCAAGTGCAAGCAGCAGTCGATTTAGTTTGGAATTATTTATTTAAAACAGAAACGTTTGATGACAACACAGACTTATCAGTAAGGATGTTACCTACTACACGAAGCTAAGTTTGTGTACATTACCCGAATACAGTAAGCTATTATAAAACTCTGAATTTTTTGAATAAATCTTAATTTCGATCTTTGAGTTGCTTCAATAAGTTGGATTTTTTTTCCTCCTTTTGTCTAGAAAGTTCAGTGGCATTCTTCTCATATTCATTTTTATTATGATGATATGCATCAGACACTGAAGTAAGGGACTTCCTTCACAGCTCTCACTGTTCATCTATAAAATTGTTCAGGCACGGATGGCCTACATGAGCTAGTGTTCCTCTCTGCATGTAGGACAGACATGTCCTCTTTTATCATTTAATGGCAGATTAGTACAATTGTAGGCATACCTACATGCTGCCCTTAACCCTTCGTGAACTGTGGTGGTTTCTTACTGGCTTTGGTTCTGAAACAGCCTGGAGCCAGCCACCAGCCTCTGCCCCGGGCTGAGGGTCCGACTGACTGGATATGCATGAATAACTAAGCCCAAGCTCGCTCTGGCAGCCAACCTGCACTGTGTGTTGGACATTCAAATATGTTGCTCCAGTTCCCTGCCTCGCTCAAAAGTAATCAAAAGTAATTGGACAAAGCAGCATAATTGTAACTATAACTACCTTTGTGGATTAGCTGTCATACCAGAGAACCTACCTATATTAGCTGTCGTACTAGTGAACCTACGTGGATTAGTTGCCAGATTAGATTAGTTTACATGCTGGAGAACTCACGTGGATTAGCTGTAATACTAAAAAACCTACATGGATTAGTCCTCTTAATGCTTTGTTTTATGTAATGCATCTAATGTATGTAATGTTTGAA
>JAQNCA010000006.1:1967153-1985834 GCA_029783725.1 Acanthurus tractus
AGATAGATAGATAGATAGATAGATAGATAGATAGATAGATAGATAGATAGATAGATAGATAGATAGATAGATAGTACCATGAAGTCAAACATTTTTATTCTGTAGACAATTAGAAATGTGTAAAAACCCTGTATCCTTTTGCAAATGTCCTGGCAAAAAAAAAATGAATGCAAAAATAGAGATGGAGGAATGCAAGCCACATTCTCAGCTGATTACTACACATAAGGAGCATAAAGATGTGTAAACAAACATGACTAGTTTTTCTTTTTCAAAGTGATAAGTACATTTTCATGTGTTTTATCTGAAAGTGAGGGATGTGACGTGGGAGTTAAAGCCTTTCAGGGGAAAGGGCTGAGTGATGTTATCGTGTGACTGAGAGGAAACACTGAGTCTTGAGGTCAGTCCCAGTCTCAACCAGGGCCTCTGAATGAACCAACGAAAAATAATCACTCTAACTGCTTGTTTCAGGGGATTTTAGCCTGGCTTGGAAGAAAATTACCTGACTACTAGAAAAATATAAACCCAACTGCTTCCTTATCGTTGAATAAAGTTATTCGAATGTATATGGCACACAGCATTGACATTTGGAGACAAGTGATGTGTTGGGGATTCAAATGGATTCAAAAAGTGTTGTGGTTTAGATTGAGACAGCAGCTGGAACTTACCAAAGAGAGGATCCTTGGAGGGAAATGTGATCCAGCAGAAATACAGAGCTCTTCAAGGAATACACAGTGCTCTTCAATGAGCATCCCGTCCATGTTTCAGACATAACAAGATATATCTATCTATCATCCTTCCGCCCCCAAAAAAGTCCATGACAGCTCTCCATGAGAAAGAGAGGATGGCTGCAGGATATTGCATCCAGGTGGAACAATAAGCAATAGATGTATCAAGTATCAAAGCATCACTGGACGTGATATTTGCGTGTGTGTGTGTGTGTGTGTGCGTCTGCACGTGCGTGCACTGACGGTGTGGGTGTATGTAAAATTCATCTTCAGGGACTGATCTCCTAGAGAACAAAGTGGAGCATACACACACAGGAAACCCTGCAGCTCAATCCAGTGGAAATAATATGTTCATTACAACGCAATTACTGACACTTAGACCCTCTCTCCCTGAAGTGTGTGTGTGTGTGAGGTGGAGGGAAGGGGGGGGGCGCTGCTGACCACTGATGCAAAGTGACCTTATGTTCCTCTGTTTGTGTGACTGTGTGTGTGTGTGTGTCTGCAGGTGCAGGATGTACAGCTTTATGGGTGGAGGGCTGTTTTGTGCAGGCGTGGGGAACATCCTCCTGATCGTTTCCACAGCAACCGATTACTGGATGCAGTATCGGCAGTCAAGCAACTACATGCATCAGGGCTTGTGGCGCTACTGCATGCCAGGAAAATGCTTCCCTCACAATGACAGCATCGGTAAGTGTGAAAGAAGAAGGGTTCATGTAGATGACTTGGAAAGGAACACTCGGCCTGATCTAGAGACATTTCTGAGAGATTGAGCTGCTCAAGGAGCAGAAATAATCTCATTGGCTGGGATGAAGTTCAGTGGGTGGAACAAATGTGCAACTTTTTTAGAAAAAATATTTGGTATTTTGGTATTTTGCATCATAAAGTAAGAATCTCTAGATTCTCAACTGGCAGTGAATATTTTTTCAGCATGCTAGCAAAAAAGCAAAGCTGAGTAGACATGCTATCCATACAGCGAGACTAAAATAGAAGCAATGTGAGTAAAATAACAAAACTACATTTTTTTAGTTAGTAGATGTAGCATCTAGGCTTTGACATCTCTCCCACTGTTTGCCTTTTTTTCTGTATTTAGGTCTGACTTAAGTTTACTGTGAATTAAACCAAGTATGTTTAGTTCTGTTGATATAGAAATAAAATACCAGTTTTCAGTTTTGTTTTGTCATTAGTTTGTTTTATAATTTGCTGTTTGATTATACTTATAAAGTGTTTGGTCATGGTTAGTAACACATTATTTTTTGTACAAAACATACTTGGTCACTTCACATCACTTAATTTTAACCCAACTCAAGATGGCCTCAGCCTTGAGAACTGCACATATTAAATACCACTCTATTCTCTATTAGAGTGTGTTACATCTATTACAGATTAAATATTTGGTCTTGGATTTGGGGTTTGCATAAGACCATGAGATTGGTAAATGTTCTTTTTTTTTCTTTTTTTTATTGTTCATAAGAATTCATTGTAAATATGGTCTGAACAGGCGCACAATCATTTAAGTCATGTCATTCACGTCTATAGACTTGCAAAGCTGCAGAAGTGACTCCCATTGACTTTTGACCTTGTCCACAGCCCACTTAGACGCCACACGTGCCCTCATGATCCTCTCTCTTTTGGCCTGCTTCATTGGCATCATCATTGGCATTATGGCCTTCATCCATTATTCCTCCTTTGACAGGTTTGACAAAACCTTTGCTGCAGGCATATTGTTTTTCATCTCATGTAAGTTCAACTTTTTGTATCTTTTTTATATGTTTTGCATTTTGTTTCAGCAGTTCTGCTCCTTTTACCTTAGCTGACTGAAACCATAAAAAATTCAAGCCTCAAGGCGTTTTTTTTTTGAAAAAAAAGTAAAAATAATAATGATGATAATATTAATGTACCTAAAGAATAAATGTTTACTTCATATTCTGTTATCAGCATACAATTTCACAACAAAGCACAGCTGCTCTTTAAGTTCTTAAAGGTCCTCATGCATGACCCAGAGATTGCTTTAGTCTTATTTCCAAAGTTTGTAGTGTCTTGAATTCAGTAGAGTTTATACAACATGATAATGTTCTATTACCAAGAGTCTAATCATGGTAACAAATGGTTTTCCCAAAAAAGAATAACTTCAGTGATTTTCTAATTGAAAGTTAAAACTTTATGAATGTCCAGTGGTAACGTTTCTTTATTTGAGCGATACTTCAGTCTTCATTCATACATATACTTTAAATTTCTTTTTTTTCCTACACAGGCTTTTTGGTGTTTCTAGCAATGGCAGTGTACACTGGTGTGACTATTAACTACTACGGAAAACGCTATGGAAACTGGAGGTTCTCCTGGTCCTATATCATTGGCTGGGTGTCAGTGGTGCTTACCTTCTTTTCAGGTAAACATGCAACTCAACAAAGAAGACTGCATTAGGTTACCCATCTTTCACAAAAGCTGGCTCTGTCCTCAATTCGTCAGGTTCCACCAATGGCATATACTTTCTGAAATTCAGTGTTTTTCACTGCCAACATTGTAAAAATGTAAAATGTAAACTTTTTCTCAAACTAAGACCTTGAGTGACTTACTGGGTGAGCACCTAATGAGCTCACTGAAGGAATTACATCACTGCTTTGGTGAACATATTTTATGAAGTCATGGCTAGCAACTGGCTCAAACCTTGATAGAACCAATGATGAATTTTTACCCCCTTAAAAAGTACCTTTGGAAATTCAAATGTGCCAAACTAGATGAAATGTTTCAACCTCTACATGTTTTCAAGGCCTTAACATGTGTCTGAGTGCCTGTCTATTAATGTTTATTTACAATATGTAACAAAGAAAAAAAAACTGCAAAGAATGCAACATCATACGATGCAATTCACTTCTTCAGCAGAAAAAACAGAAAAAGCATACATGGGTTAACCCATAGTCCAGCAACTGGATCAATGATGTGACATTATCAGTAAGTGATGCTTGAAGTAAGTGCTCATCTCTGAATCCTCCCCCATGCTGAGCAGTACCTGCTGTTCAGCAGGCTTTTTACTATACTGAATATGAAAATGGAGGGAAATAGCATCTATATGATGAAAATACCGTGCTATGCTGTTTTACTGAGAATAAAAAAAATGTAAGCAAAATAATGAAGCAGGAGAACAAAGTGACGGAAAACAACAAGACTGGAATACTCGTTTCTTTGAAATTTTTTTGAAATTTTTCTATACTTTTAATGCGTATTTCTTATGCCTAAATAACAGCACATTTTGACTATAAAGTAGTAACTGCATAGATTTTGTATAAGCTACTAACTACAAATGTTTTCAACATTTCTGCATGGCATCCAGTTAGGTGGGTGACTTCAGTCACAAGCAACATACAAACTACAACATACTATTTCATATACAAGGAATACAGTGAACTCAATTTAGTAATATTTAATGTCTCAAAATGATAAACAGTTTATTTAATTTTAATAGTTGTGATTTTAAAGCATGTGGAGAATAGATACTGATCAGGGCTCTAAATAGCAATTCACCACCAATTTAAAACGCTTCTGTTGAATTGAAATAATAACTCACACATAGTTGTGGATATCAGGTCAATAAAAGCAAATATAAAAATGCATATTTTAAGAGTTTAAGCGTGTGCAAATGTCCCCACAAATTCACTGAATCGCAATCACATCTCAATCACTTCCACTTTTATTTTGCATACTGGATTTTTTTTTTTTTAAAAATGGTTCCAAGGAGCATGTAAGTTAAATTTGCTGAAGGTGAGCAAAGACCTAACCAGTTTTTCTTTTCAGGTATATTCTATTTATGTGCCTATCGGATGCATGAATGCCCCAGGAGTGCTAACTCTCATTAGAAGACCTAAACCATCATCCAAGAAATAAGCCATGGATTATGATCATGAGAGCTGCATCGAAGCTGCGTGTAGATTCTCACCATCAACATGGAAGCAGAGCTTGCCTCTGGAAGATGAATGATCTGAGTTTCAATGATTTCAATAAAAAAAGGTGTATATATGGCTCTTTATTTTTATCCAAAGACACTGTGCATATTATTTCCAGCGTTTACCAATTTTACTCGTTCGACATGTCGTTGCATTAATGTCCGGTAACGTTCACGGAGGCTGGCCAACGTCACTATCGGGCCTGGAAAGCTCCATTCGAGCTGCAGCCTTTGTCCATAAGAGAGTTGTAAGTAAGAGCGGACCACTTTGCCCTGACAAACTCCCGGAAATTCATATTACGACGAAACAAAAACTGCATGTAATTGCAGCTAAACGCACATCTGCACTTACAGTGTAAAGGGCAACATCTCCTTAAAAGTAATTTTCATGATGGTTCGTAATGATGTCTGATATGATGTAAGATGTAAATGCAGATGTATGTTTCTGGAAAGTACATGAGTCAACAATTAACGTAAACACATTTTAAAATTAATATTATTGAAAATCATCATGCTTAAAAAGAGCATGATTCTATTGCTATGAAATCGACTCTTTAAAAAAAAGGTCTTTGCGCGAGCTTTGGATCAAACGAGCGGTAGCCTATTTGTTTCTAATTATTTAACGGTTTCTTTGATTTCTATATTTATGAAATGAGGGCTAGGGCAACAAAGAATGTTCAATAAAAACATGGTGTATAAATCATGGGTTTGTACTGCGGTAAGCCACATAATGTGGATACACTTTTTCCGTAAACTCACAAAGATGGGCTACCAAATTGTTGAATGGATGAAGAGGAGCTAAGCTCCATCCCTTTGTTATACTGCTCTACCTGTCACTATCACTAGTGCGACTGTTGTGAAAACTGGAAGGCCAGGTTTATCCAACACACTGCGGCAAACCTATCCCAACGCGCCACTTAAAGGGGTGACGCACGAATCGGCTCAAATTTTTACTTAATGAAATGAGCACAAAAATCCGCTTAACTGCGCCTCAAGAACGGATCCTTAAGACGATTTCATCGCCATTTGTTTCATTTACTTTCTCATTTTCCCCTAAAAGCAACTTGTTATCCTGGTGCGCTCAATAAAGGGTATTGACGCACAGCCAGATGCAGCAGGGTTACTTCCATCTGCTTAAGCCTGGTCTTTAAAGGCTCTTTCTTTTTGTTCCTGGTTTTTAAAGTCATCTTATATAAAGGAAAAACAACGTTCGAGGAACGTTTTTTTTTTTTTATTTGCAGGTATGTTTTCTGGCAAACGTCGTTTTCCTAAAAAAAACAAAACAAGCTGGATTAAGATTATACTTTTGTCCGGTGAATTTCTTTCCTGAAAAGATAAAGATGAATGGTTCACCGGGTCTTACTGTACGAAAAATAATAAAATGGCTCTTTAAACGATTGTGCACAAATTGCAGCTCTTCCAGTTCCAACTGTCCCTTGTTGTTGACTCGTCCTCCAGCAGACCACATGTCGCACACGGGCTTCGCGTGCCAAAAAGTGTCGGGTTTGCAAACACACAACTATGCTAATTTGGAGCGTACGCGTCCATTTCACACACAATGCAGCAGAACAGCGCTTTTCCGGCGTAACTGATTCCCAGTAATTAATTTGTTCTCCCTCCACCTGATCAGATGGAAATCCTGTCCTCCAGCCCAAGGATTACAACTTCCGCTCTGACATCTCCCTTAATTGCCTAATAGCATTGCAGCGTGAATTCTGCCTACATTAAGACACTTTCACATTAACCGGCCTGATTGGAAATGTGATGACAACACCATATCAACAAATTACAGCGCACCGCTTTCTTTGGCAAATGGGCACAGGAGCGGCACTTGTACTCTCCCAGATTTTAATACCGACAATTACAGCTAATTTGCGCGAAATTACTAGACAGACCTGTAGCAGAACAATCCTCCTGTGACACGGGCTATATCACTCGACTCAAACCCTACCAACATGGAGGAAGAGGACAGAAGTTGTCCAAGTAAATTTCACAGACAATTAGCCTATGCACAGTGTGAGTTTCAAAGACAAGTCAATCTAAAGTTTGGTGTTGAAGACTGTCATCTGCAGGGACGATCACAACAGTCTGTACAGAACTTAACAAACAATCTAAAACCTTTGTAAAATCACTGCGGCCCATGCTGTTAGAAATAAAGATTATTTTTGACTGCAACATGCAAACACACAAATATCCAAAAATGCCTAAATCTGTTGTAAGCTGCACTTCAGCAATATACCACAAACACTTAAACGCACAGTCGGTCTTGCATACCCACACATGCGCGATTAGAAGCTTTAACTTTTCCTTTCAACAAAATTTACACAAACTCACATTGGAATAAGCTTAAGTTTAGCTGATTATTTGAATGCTTCAATATGTGATAGGCCAATAAAATATACGAGGCTACTCTCATGGCAATTTCAAATATTTTGTTTCATTTAGCAGGCACAGAATCGACATGTTCCTTCCAATAATGTACAGCCTAACTGCGATAATACCACCGTACCCTCTCATACCCACCCACAGAAAGTTCAGCACCATGGCGAGCACCTGAATGCACCAACCAACTCTCTTCTTCCATATTAGCCTGTTACATACAGTGCAGTCCCATGATGGCTCAGATTCCATAAGAGATGGCGGTTTCACCTCCTCTGCGTTCATTACTGACGACATTTATCATTCCATATTAATTTTGTTCAGAGAATTTTTTTTTAAATAAACTCGACTATATTTAGACGAAATAAGCATCATTTCTTTCATGATGCCATTCAGTGGTGGCAAACCAGCGTGGTTGCTAGGCGACCACATAAGCACCATTACGAGTGGTTGGATTTTAAGTTGCTATTTAAATGAACTGTGATGTGGTCACAGGTGCGCTGCATCTGTTTGCTTTTTTTTCACCAGCCTCGAAAGGCGTCTGAGCCAATCAGAAGGAAGAGCCAGTCCCACTCATCTCCCCCTCCGCCTCATACACGGCTCTAATTGGCTGATGCGCAAATCAATTTCCCCCAATCCGCTAGTCTCCCTGAATAAATACTTGTTGGAAATCTTCCCTCCCACTGATATCCATGTAATGCTGGAAGTAGTGTCATTCACTGCTCACACACAGGGGCTGCATTTAAACCTGGGAGACCTGGGGGGGAAGAGGCAGACACTGATGCGGGTTTGAAGGCAGGAAAATAACCAACTCAAATTAGCACCATGAGTATGAACTACGCGTCTGCAGCGACCACGCAGAGGTCGACGTCGTTTTTCATTGAGGACATCCTACTGCACAAACCCAAGCCGCTCAAGGAGGTCATTCCCTCGCCGTTCTGTAGCACCCTGGCCTCCCGGATGCCCATCCTTGAGTACGGATACCCACTGATGCCAACCCCAATACTCGCGCCTCACCCGCACCACCCGCTCCACAAGCCAGAGCACCACCAGTACTTCTTCACATCTGGTAAGACCAGGAGAGCCGATGAGACAGAGCCACCAGAGCCGACAATAACAAGAGACTTTTAGCTCATTACTTTGACAATAAGTAAAGAGGCGGCACTGATCTCAAAATAACTACAAAAGCTTATTATGTTAAAAGAATCAGAGCTTTACTTCTTCAAACTGAAGAGCCACTGTCAGTACTAAGTGACATATGGATCACCACTCCCCGTTAGGTTTGTGAGTAAAGAAGTAGCATCATTGCAGTGAAAAACGTTGAAATTTAAAAAATTACAAATATGTTAGCGTTAATAAAAAGTTTCTAAATTCGGTGAGTGGGCCTATTGCAGGAAACAAACAAAAACAGCTGCTAACTCGGTTCTCCTTTATTGTATTAAAACGTATAATATTAATATTGATTTATTTTTCTATGACTTTATGTCAAACTTTAAAAATACAGTTCTTATCTTGCCAAAAAGGACGCTAAACGGAATTATTTTTTCACAATCATTCAAAATACTGTCAAAAACAGCCCGTGTAACTCACAAATCGTCCGGCTTTGTTATTCAGTTGGACGGTGAATTTAGTTTGTCTGAAATAATGAGTTTTTTAATTTGTTCTTTAAAAAATGAACATTTCAAATCAGTGTTTGGGTTTTTTGTATCATTATAGGCATGCAGATGCCTGCCTTGTTCCAGCACCACGCGGAGTTACCGGGAAAACACTGCAGACGCAGAAAAGCCCGGACGGTCTTCTCCGACTCGCAGCTGTCGGGCCTGGAGAAGAGGTTTGAAATCCAGCGGTATCTGTCCACACCGGAGAGAGTGGAGCTGGCGACAGCGCTCAGCCTGTCCGAGACACAGGTGCGGACGGAAACACTCACACACACACACACCTGAAAGCAGCCCGCCGCGCTAGAGCAGCTCAGCCAGTGCGCGCTGTCTTCTTTCAGGGCACAGATCTGTGTCGATCAATGTGCTTTCTCGTTTATTGCCGAAACCAGAGTGGCGATCAAACAGACAGCTGATGCACACCATCGAAATATGAATAAAATACATCACAAATAATATGGACAAGCGACAGGACATTTAGCTCACACGCCATGCAGCCAAACACAGAGCCATAAAATAATTCAATTCAATCCAATTTTATTTATACAGCGTCAATTCACAACAAGGTTGTCTCAAGACACATTTCATGTAGAGCATGTCAGGATCACACTCTATAATGTCCTTCTATAAAATAACTATGCGACATGTCAAGCATCAAACCCACAACCCGTAGCCTGGCCCGAGCAGCCCGGGCCTGCTACAGACTTCTGTCCCAGTGCTGGCTCTTCAGGTGGCAGAATTAGCGTGTATGCGCTGAACCTGGATGCAGTAACTCTATGAAACGTCTTCCCAAAAACTGAACACAGTCCAGTTGACTTGTTTTTTGACTCTTCAAGATAATCATGACCTGGATGAATGAGAATCTTCACAGATATGAGCAGCTCTGTGTCTCCTTCAATAAAAGAGGCCTAATAAATGGCTGATATTCTCAAATGATGAGGTAGGCCAGATTCTAAAAATAAAAATAATAATAATAATAACAAAGAACTAAATCAAAAGCAAAATTATTTAGGCTCTAAACAGCCTCAGCGTGTTTTCTCTATACTCGTCAGATAGACAGAAAGAAAGGGCAGTCTCTCTGGAAGCGGTTGTGGGATTTCCTTGGATTACAGGTCAACATGGGGATCAGTGGCATATTTCCGTGTTCTCTATCATTCACACCCTTCCTACATGTCCTCGCGCAGGTAAAAACGTGGTTTCAGAACCGGAGGATGAAACACAAGAAACAACTGAGGAAAGCGCAGGACGAGCGGAAGGCGCCCGGCGAGCTGGACAGATCCGCGGAGAACTCCAGCGAGAGCGAGGTGAACGACAAGGGCGCGGAGGAGCTGAAGCACGGGCTGGAGCCGGACTCCTACCTGCTGGAGGAGAATGACGATGATGTGGATATCGAGGATGACATTTGCTCCCCGGACCATCTACTATAGTAGGCTGCAGAGTTGTTTGATTCGCAGCGACTTTCTTCACATTGTGTAAATGTACATAGATAATACTGACGCTCGTTTCTTTCCATTACAAATCGCCTATATGTTGCTGTCTAAAATGGGTTCGGCCCACACCTTACAATCAATGTTAGTATTTATTTGAACATGCAAAATGGGCCCGTTGATTTTTTTTTTACATTTGCCCCTCCGTCTTTATGACTAAGAGAGTTTTCGCGATGTATCTGAGGAAACAAAGAATATAGGCTATCACATTATTATTATTATTATTATTATTATTATTATTATTATTATTATTATTATTATTGTAGACATTTGTTCATTGGAAAATGTCACACAGTATGTCTTTTTTAATTTTCAGATTGAAAGACGATTATTAAAACCCGTAGTCTCGCTCTTTCTAACACAGAGATCACACGGCCCCATCGATATGCACTTTCATCCCAAACTGAATTTCCTCTCTTTTTCATCTTCTGTCTACTGCTGATATTTTATTTCCAAGTGGTTACTAGGACTGGAAATTTTGTAAATCAGGATTCGAAGACACTGTGACTCTGACTTCAGTGACTGGCATTTATATTTTTGTCTGTAAATATATACGTATTACTATATGCCTAAATAACGAACAGCTCCCGGCTCCGTTTCTTCTTTCTTAATATTTTTTAAGTTCATCTTTGTTGTATAGGCTATATTTTTCATACTGATCACGCAAAAATTACCTTAAAATGTTGGGAAATAATCACATGAATGTAGTGTTATTATCGAAGTTGCACATGTGCATGTGATTCTGTTTTTAAAAAGCAATCGAATAAGTTCAAAAGGCTCTTTCCTCGGCTCTTATTACCGCGAAGGCCTTTAGGAAGCAGCCGCCACAGCAAGCGACTTAGTTCTGAGTGTGACACGGCTTGTTCCTGGCTGTTTCTTCATGGTAGCGTTGACCCTGCTGTCCTCAAACCAGCACCACAGAAACGCAGAGGACAGATAACCAGGCGGTACAAACAGTCACCAGCCACCAGACGCCTCACCTGAGCGCTGAGTGCATTTTACTGACTAAAATGTCTTATGCAGGCTGTTCCTCAGAAACTGCTTAAATCCCTTCCATAGAAGATTTTAACTGACATTGTAGTAGTTTTTTTAAAAATATCTTTAGCTTAAAATTAAATTAACTACAAAAAACCAAGATGCATTGAATTTCAGCACACGGTCGCTAAACATATCTTAAAAGGGCGAGGTTTAGCTGTGGGATTTGAAGTTCCTTTTTTTGGCTTTTTGAGGGCAGTTTATACACTGTAGAAAAATTACACCTCACAACACTCAAATTGTTCTGATATTCATACTGTCTGTATCAGTGCGTTGCAAAAATAGGCATGATCTTTAATACTGATGACTGTAGACCGATGGATCTGCTTTATGTTCTCAAAAAAATTAATCATGACAACAGTCAACATAATCAGATGGAAATGTTTACATCGAAAGAGATGTTCATTTTTTTGAGTGAAATGAAATACAGTAAGAAGGAATTGTCTTATGGAGGAAAATGTGTTTCTAT
This sequence comes from Acanthurus tractus, assembly GCA_029783725.1. Lineage (NCBI taxonomy): Eukaryota > Metazoa > Chordata > Actinopteri > Acanthuriformes > Acanthuridae > Acanthurus > Acanthurus tractus. Next base: position 1,978,841 of record JAQNCA010000006.1, read on the forward strand.
GTAAAACATTTAGTCTTACAGGTATTGATGAAATGTTGCTGATAAAATTATTGCTCTTAGATCCAGTAACAAATTATTTTTTCACTGAAATATTTCTTCCTTTTTCATTGAGTCGATGGTCAACACCACTGATAATAAATTGTTATTAACTTATCTGCCTATCTAACATGAGAATATGATTTGACAACAAATGAAATACACTTTAGATACATTTTTAAGTCTAGATTTTATGTAGTCTGTGTGCAAACAACAATATTTAATATATTTAGTAGAGAATATGGCAAAGGAATTATTGGGTATATTTTTTTTTCAATCAGTAGTCACAAATTCAGTTTTTTATTTATGTCCACAAATTTATTACACAAAGTTGCTACATTTAAGAGATAAATTCCAAAAGTTCATTAATGGAAGAAACAGAAAATGTAACAAAAAGCAAATCAGAAAAACAAGTAAATTTTTCGCACGTTGTGGCATACTTTTGTCAGGCATGAGTCTGACAAAGACATGAGCCCATTACTTCTCTGATCACACGGCTGTGTAACTTGGTAAGTTAACCATTAAAGCTGGAATTTACAGCAACGATGCAGTTTTGCCTGTGTCCTAGTCAATCTGCTAAATGCAAACACCATAAACAAAATTATTGTAGTGTCAATTTACTAATTCACTAAAAAAAAATGTAACTGTAGTACATGTGGCAAGGAATTTGATTAAAATGATCTTTTAATAATCTTGATCCACAAATGTTAACATGCCACAGCTGAACAGCCCCCCCGGTCCACGGAGAAGCTAGTGCAAGACTGTATGTCTGTGACACTTCAGAGGCAGGATATTAAAAGAACAACCTGTGAGTGATGTTATAGTCAATATATTAGTATGGGAGAGTACTGTAGTATTTGCTGTCGAATTATGAATTAAATATCAAATGCTAACACACGGACAAATACATACACACATTTAGAATCTTGAAGCAGCTCGTATTACGTGTATTAAATTGTTTTATTACAAACTGAATCTTTCACTGGGAATTTACACGATTGAATTAACTTGTCCTTCAAACTGGATTTGCATTTCCTTCTTGTCAATTAAAAAGCATTTTATGTCAACATCAAATGTGATTCTGATAACAGGCAGGGAGGAGAAAAATCTACATGGTGAACAGGCCATGCACAAGGTGATCAATTAAAAGATTAAGCATTTTGCAACACATGGATGCATCTGCATTTAGGCCTAATAGCAGGGCCATCAGCTCATTTTCAGGAAGCCCGCCGCCTACTGAAAGCGTGCTTCTCACATCAAAGCATCCACGTCTGTCTTAGCCTCCCAATGAGCAGAAAGGGATGCTAATTTGGCCCCCTTCATGTATAGTGGTGAAAGACTCCTTCAATTAACTGGATTTCAATGGCAAAAAACGAATAGGTAGGAGCTAAAAAAGATGCAAAGAGACTCAGTCTGGATAGGCAGTGTTTCTCATTAAATAAAAAAGGGCTCTGTCATTTGTTTCCAACCACGCATCTGAGGACTTAACACTAAAAACACAGAGCTTCAAAGAGTCCATGATGGGTTAAATAGAGACTATAATCTAATTAAAATATTGCACAGAGGTAAATTGTGCTTTGATAATTATCTGAGGGTTCAATTAGTGAAATGAGATGCTTAAGAGTGTTTTTTTGCTGGGGAGGAGCTTCAACTAAGATCATGACTACAAAATAGGACCAAAGCCAAATCAGGTGAGCTTCAAAGTGTTTAGAGCAGAATTTCCTACACTTGTAACCAGAGAAAATGAGGGAGACAAAAAAAGAAGAATGGGTGGCTTATTTTAGGTTAAACAGTGTAACCAGATGTAATGTGGTGACAGAAGACACATTGATCACGTTGCTTAAGTAAGGGAATCACAGTGAAAAAAACAAGTGTGGGCATCAGCCAGTAATTGGGAATAGCTGACATTGGATTATCTAATGAAAATTAAAAACTAGGGGTGGTGATTGCTAAATATAACTGTGACACACAGTATGACATCCACATTTGATCAACATTCATGCATTTTTCAGTCATCCTGGTAAATTGTTAAGGATATTGAGTTGGCTCTAGTGAACAAGGCATTACTTTATTCACCCCACAGTGCGGAGTATAGAGGGACTACAAAAAGTGTGGCTTTTAGCTAGTGATGTTGACATAAGAAGATGATATTGAAAGGTTCTATTTTGCATTTGCAATATTGCACACTAATTTTAAGCGCCATAGTTCTCACCAAGACTGTGCATCAAAGTAAATGTGACAATGTAATTAAAAATTATTAAAAATGATCTTTTACATTGTTGGCAAAGTTGTTGACTTGCTTGTTTTTCAACATAAGCCAAGACCACCCATTCTGATTGAGGTCTAGCCATTAGGGTTAGGGTGGCCCAAATCCTATGAAATACCAGCTGCTTTTATAATGTTGCTTTAAGTTTTTTATTAGCTGAATTTTTTAGCTGTAACAATAATTGGCTAAAATGTAGGCTACGAAGTTTTGACTAATGCATTACTGTAGGTTCTAACTGTTAGCTGATAGTGTTGTTTTGTACTTATGGCCAGTGCTGTGCACTCACTCATTCATTTAGTAATAATGGAACGAATAGTTTTGTTCAAATGAATTTGGATAAAACAACATCCCATACAAACACCAAAGTGATTGATGCATCTCATTAGCCTTCATGTTCATAAAACATTACATAGATTAGTATTTAGTTATCATTACAGTTAATAGTTTATGTCTTGATTTGTTTTGACTCTTTCACGCTTAACAACTATGGACTGGATTACGAAGAAGTTATTAGGTTTTCGCAAATTTCTGGCTAGTTCTAAATTGTAAGAGGTTTAATTTTTAATGTGACTTCAAAATTAAATTAAGTTCATAAATAAAGTGTAGTATTTTATAGGATTCCTAGTAGTGTGATCCATTCCAGGAAGCCAGACATCAATAAAAACAAGACATCAATGTAGAGCACCTGACCTGAGTTTAAAGGAATACTTTATTGCAGCTTAGGACATTTCCTGCAAACCGAAGGGTTAACAAACCCCTGTACAGTGATATAATCACAATATATTATAACTCTGTGCTAACTTTGAGTGAGCTATTACTTTTATATAGTGGTTAAAAACTATGGTGCTAGTTTAAGACTTGAACTATTTTGGTAACAAGATGGCTTACAAAGAATTCCTAGGCCATTTTTTTAAAAACAGATCCCTCTGGCAGCCTACACATTGTGTACATTGACTGTATAAAACACTGGACAAACCCTCTGTGACTCCACCCATTGGTTTCTGCCTGGGCCAAAATGAAGCCTCGCAAATCTTGTCCTGGGCGCCGAAATTTGCCTGCGCCTGACTCCACCCAAAGCCCACCTAAACCACAAAAAAACAAATATGGGAAAAGAGGTGGGGCTAAGGCGGGGTCAAAGGACAAACATCACACCTACTCAGCTAGGCAGCTCCCAGCTAGCTGTCACTCCATGTCACCACGCCCTAATTTATGCAAAACAGCCGGATTTTAAGCTTAAATTTAAAATAAACAAATGAGTTAGAAAAAAATTCACCACCCTCAGAGTTTTCATGGGATGCTAAAGAAGCTGTGGACAAAAAAACCCAACCTCATGACCACTAAAGTAGAGCTGGGTGACTTGACCTTAAAAATTGAGTATCATGATTAACTTTTTAACCTCACTTACAATTAATGAGCACTTATTTTATATTATTTTATGCTATTTTTTGTTTCGTGTGAGGGAAATAGTGAAAATTATATACACTTATTAAGTGTTTAGATTATTAATATTTTCATTAATATATTTATATTATATTAATTTATCAGGTCAGACTCTCAAGAAGCAATCAAACTTTGCTTTGCAAAAGTGCTCACTATCTAATATTTCTTCATGACATGACAAAATGTCATCATTATATAACTGTTAATTTAAAATAATACACTGACGATAACATTACAGTAAGAGAACAGAAACAAGTTATTTTGCCATTGTTGGAATGTGTTTAGTACTCAAATACCAATAAATATCATATAAATTGTAACACCTTGATACAGCTAAACAATTTTTTAAGCCATCTTAAATTCCCGCTGCAAAAAATATTTGTACATTATTTTTTTTGGTAAGATCCCTCTTTTAATATTAATAATAATAAAACCATAACTTTTAAAGGACTTGGTCTGTATAGACTAAGATAACTGCACCCTCTATCTGTGCATCATGATAACCCAATAAAATTCTACAGAAACCAATTACAAAAATGTTGAGATGCTATGTAAAACGTTAACAAGAACAGAATACAATGATTTGCATTTTTTTTCAGTCTACATTCATTTGAATACAGTACAAAGACAAGGTATTTAATATTTAAACAGATCCATTTTATTACTATTTTGGAAAATTTAACTCATTCTGACTATGATGCCTGCAACAGCAGTTGGTACAGGGGCATGTTTACAATTTTGTTACATCCCCTTTTCTTCTAACAACACTCAGTAAACCTTTTTGAACTGAGGACATTACTTGTTGAAGTTATTAAAGCAAAATTCTTTCCCATTCTTGCTTGATATTCCACTTCAGTTGCTCAACAGTCCGACGTCTCTATTATCCTATTATTATTCTTTTGCACTTCATAATGCACTGCACATTTTCAATGAGAGACAGGTCTGGACTGCAGTCAGGCCAGTCTAGTGCCTGCACTCTTTTACTATGAAGCCACACCGCTATAACGTGTAGAATGTGGCTTAGCATTGTCTTGATGAAATCAGCAGGGACGTCACTGAAAAAGATGTCATCTGGATAACAGCATATGTTCAAGTAACCCATACCATGGGCACTAACACAACCCCATAGCATCACAGATGGCTTTTGGACCTTGCGCTGGTAACAATCTGCATGGCCCTTTTCCTCCTTACCTTCAAGGACACGAAAGCTGTGTTTCCCAAAAACAAATTGAAATGTGGACTCCTCAGACCAAAGCGCACTTTTCCACTTTATGCAAGTCCATCTCAGATGAACTTGGGCTTCAGATGAAGTCGGCAGCATTTCTGAATGTTTCTGATTTATTGCTTTCTCTTTGTATGGTAGAGAGTAACTTGCACTTGTAGATCACGATGAACAGCGGTAACTGACAATGGTTTTCCAAAGTGTTCCCAAGCCTGTGAAGCAATATCCATTACAGAATGATGTTGTTTTGTAATGCAATGAGGGATCGATGGGCATTCAGTGTTGGTTTTTCAGCCTTGCCCCTCTCGTGCAGAGATTTCTCTGGAGTCTCTGAATCTTTTGATGATATCATGGATACGATGGTGAAATCCCTAAATTCTTCCAAATTCTGCACTGAGAAATGTTCTTAAACTGTTGGACTATTTGCCCAGTTGTTCATAGATTGGTGAGCCTGAGCCTTTCAAGATGCTCCTTTTATACTCAATCATGACACTATTACCTGTTTACAATTAACCTGTGGAATGTTCCAGGAGATTTTTTAACATTCCCCAACTTACCCAGTCTTTTGTTGTCTGGATATCAAACCAAGATTTAAAAAATCTTTGAGGCAGCATGTTGTCATCTTTTAGGATTTCAAGTGTCTATCAAAGCCTGGGCTCTACAGATTTCATCGATTGTATCTTGTTTCAGACAGCATGTACTTTTCTGAAGAGAGCTACAGCCTTTTTTTCTTCTTCATGCCTTTTTTTAAGGACATGCAGTGTGGCTGGTTGGGACTTGTCCAAGTCCTCCACCTGCAGGGTATGCTCAGTGAAGCCTTCAGATTGGTGTTTCAGTCTCTGCTTTGGTTGAGGGGGTTTGGCTATGGTCTTAGCATATTCCATCGCCTAAAGAGAAAGGGAGCAAGATCCACCTGTATTAATACATTCACTAATTATAGTAAACTGAACGAGCTGCAGTCAAAAATGCATCAAAATGTGTAACAGTCTTATCTATCAATGAATCAACCCTTGTTGATTTTGTGTTTGCAGACGTTTAGATTTATTGAGCCAAGAATTTATCTGCACTCTCACTTCATAGTACTCTCCTTTGTTTCAGAAGCATAATGAAATAATAAAATAATTATCATGATGTTTTGTGTTGACTACTGAAGTGAACAAGAACAGCTTGTAATACTATTTGATAAGGTATTCATAATGTTAACATTTCCAAACCATCTGTGTGAGACTAGTTATCTAAAAATGAACAACAACCTGCTGCACTTTAGCTTTTAAAGGACCGTTCCCAAGTTGCTCTTACCACATAGTGACAGTCCCCCAAACTCATCCACCCTTTCTTTGTCATTTAGTTTAGCCACGACTAGTCTCTCTAAAACAATCACAAGCATATGCCTGTCCTGAACTTAAGATCACACACACATACACACACACACACACACACACACACACACACACACACACACACACACACCTTCATCCTGAGAACTTTCTTGTCATTGCCTCCCGTGTCCTTGGCTGGTAGAAAGGGAATCCTGCTTATCTTTTTGTTTTCCTCGCGGATCACATTTGAATAAAGTCTCTGTCGTTTCATTTTCTCAGCATGATGATGGTGAGAGAGTGTGAAAGAGAATGAGGGAAAAGAGAGGGAGAGAGAAAAAACAGATGCAGACGATAAAAGGGGTTTAATTAACTGAGCCATTTCTCCTGTTAGACCCCTCTCTTTGTGTTTCCCTCAGGAGAGCCTCTTCAACCCCCCCACCCTCCACCCACAAATATACACTAAATAAATAAATATAAAATGAGAAAATAAATAAAGTAAAAGAACACAGTTAACTGTTAAATGGGCCTACGCAGTTTTACACCCATCATTCACTAATAGGATTGGCTGTGGAGATTCAAAGAGCTCAGTCTAGCGTAAATTGGCCAAACACACTCACATTTTAATATGTAATGAATGAATATGTAAGTTTAAATGAAGCTACTCCCTTCAGTCATGTTAATACTCACATTCCTCGAGACACCGGCCGAGGA
>JAQNCA010000006.1:2007948-2020591 GCA_029783725.1 Acanthurus tractus
TGGACACATCAAAGGTGCCGCCACCAAGATCGAAGATGAGAACATTCCTTTCAGACCCCACCTGGAAAATAAGGTTTAGCAAAGCTTTTCATTTATGGCACCTCATATTGTGGTTATGCATAATGGATTTCATCAGTGCACAACTGACAGTTCTTTGTTTTGTTTTAATTTACCTTCTTGTCCAAACCATATGCAATGGCAGCTGCAGTGGGCTCATTGATGATGCGCAGAACGTTTAGGCCAGAGATTGTGCCAGCATCCTTGGTGGCCTGACGCTGGGAGTCGTTGAAGTAGGCAGGTACCGTAATTACAGCATTGTTGACAGTCTTCAAAAGGAAATAAGTAAAAAATTACAGCAACTTTCATCAACATTTGCAATTTTTTCAGATTTATGCCAAAAACATACTTTTCCGAGGTAGGCTTCAGCAATCTCCTTCATCTTGGTAAGCACCATAGACGAGACTTCTTCAGGGTAGAAGGACTTAGTCTCACCCTTGTATTCAACTTGAACCTTGGGGCGGGTGTTGTCATTGATGACATTAAATGGCCAATGCTTCATATCTGACTGCACAACTGTGTCGTCAAACCTGCGACCAATCAGTCGTTTAGCGTCTGAAAGACAGAAAAAAATATGGTGCACTTTGAAACACGGGTCACATTAATATTTTTCGTCACTGACCAAATTTTTATGAACATGAGGGCTTATCATTTAAACATAACGCTGATTGGGATCTACGTTATATTAAATAATTTACATGCAACACTTTGAGTGTGAGAAAGAATGACCCATGGTCACAATGTCATTCTTGTTCTACATCAAACATCTGAATCTTACCGAAGACTGTGTTGGTGGGGTTCATAGCAACCTGATTCTTGGCTGCATCTCCAATCAGCCTCTCACTATCTGTGAAGGCTACATAGCTGGGTGTGGTCCTATTGCCTTGGTCATTGGCAATGATTTCAACTTTGCCATGCTGGAACACACCAACACAGGAGTAGGTGGTACCAAGATCGATACCAACTGCTGGTCCCTTCGACATATTTCCTAGAGAAATAAAAACAGAAGAAAGTTCCCAGTAAATTTCACAGATTCAGTGTTACCTTACACTGTAGAACCTATGCCATTCATAACTATGACTGACATACATATGCCATTGAGAAGGCTGTAATTTTAATAATAGATAAAGAAATAGAGCTAAGCTTTAGCAAAGTAAATTAAACTATGGACCAAAAAATAAATAACTCAGACTTGCACAGAAAAACGATTGTACTATATCTTAAGTTATTGTTCAAAGCAACTAACTAATGTAGCTATACAATGGATAAATATTCAAGAATTATCTTCTACAAGTAATATATAACTGCAATACGTAATTTTCACTTCTACTCTTAAACCAAACGCTTGATATATTCACTTGTTTTATATCATCAAAACACATATTGTCTAACCACGCGAGATAAGATTGCCATCGGCAAAGCATGGCTCTGTTTTTGGTCTTGTGACAATAAAACGTCAAGTTAACCACGGACAGACGACCGGAGACTTTTATTTATATATATTTATATTTATATTTACATTCATAGGGGATAAGGCTTTTGTTCTTAAAAATAAATAACCGGAAGTCCGTTTATTCGTTCCGGCCAGCTTGACGGTGATTGTTCGAGAACATTCTCGAACGTCTCAGAATCCCCACCCCCACATTGCTAAGTTGCTAACGTTAGCTGCTACTCCTGAATACAGCCCTGTCATGACTGTGAATTTAAAAAAAAACAGATTGTTAAGGCAAATACATATATCTTTACAGTTAGACACAAGTAATTTAAATCCGAAAAACAAGGCAAACCAAGGGCATTAAGTGACTGAAATACTGGGTAAACGGTTTTCATACCATTAAATCAAGCGCAGAGGACGTTGAGTATTGAGAAAAAAATAGCTATACATATTATTTTAATTTTTTTGAAGAACGGCTTACCGAATTATTGACCCGAAGATGACTATAGGTGTTTGGTTGGGATGAACGGCGGCGAGGCTCAGCTGCTCTTGCCGGTATGAGAAGGGAAAGGAGGACGGAAGGTTACCAGATCTTTTATATTACCGGCAAAGTAGCCAATCAGACGTCGAGTAGTTGAGTCGTTTCGCAACAATCCACCTATGACGCTTCGTATCTTCGATGACGCTGATAACCGCTCAGCCTTCTTCCTGATTTATTATCTGTATGTCATAGTCATTGAGAGACCGCATGGCTAAGGACAATGGCCTTGTCTTGGAGAGAGAAGATTTATCAAAACGGGAGATAGTTTCGACCAATTTAGCGAGATTCTGGGACTAAATCTATACAATGTATTTACGCGTATAATATCAGAACATCGCACTCTCTCTCTATGCCGGAATTATCAAGAAAGTCTTGGTAGAGCCCGGGAAGGCACATGGGCTAACTGGGTCTGCGGGATCTTTTTTCTAAAGAAACACTGAATAAAATGTTTTTTTTAAAAGAGACTGTTTTTCTTATTTTATACTGTAGTTTTTGACTAGTGTACATTGTTTAACATCGAGGCAGAACATCGTGGCCTGCGTTTCATTTGCTTTCTATATATGCAAAAACTACAGTATTTATAGCCTGCAGGCGATATATGCAGCATTTTCTATCATACTGATAGTGTGACTGATGTGAATATGAAAATTACATTTTTGAATAGCTGTCCCCGGAAAAACATAAATATTTTCCTCAGACGTCACTCATTATTATCACACAAATCATGCCATTTTGTTGTAACAAAATATAATTTATTGGTACATGTAAAAAAAAAAAATACATATACAGTAATTATACATTACAGAACAACAGTCATAAGTATTATGTTACCAGATTATTTTCTGTGTAAACAGGCACTCATTTTGTTGCAAGGGTGAGCAATACAAAATTTAATCTGTGAGCATAAAATGGTGCCGTTTATAATGCTAACAGAAAAACTGTATTCTGTTGATCGTTATAGCTCTGTCTCCTTTATAGCACATTTAGCTGGAGTTAGCTGTTTGTTTTGAAGTTGAGACATCTGCTCTTTATTGACCCTCTCAGTTGCCACTGCAGCTGTGTTTGTCACTGAAGTTATCACTGGGGGTCCTTCACTAACATACTTTGTGAATGCTGTGTTGGAAAGGTCTGTGAAGGAGAAAGCATTTTATAATCAGTTATTCATTGTAGGGAAGTGTTACTCCTTTACTTTGTTTCAATATATTTTGGATGTAATAAGACATTCAGTCATATGAAATTACTGCAGGTCTTGAATTTCCCATAATTTTATTGGTTTCCTTGATGAAGCTTCCTCATACATAACTCTGATACAAGTGACCTTTATTCTCCATATGACAAGTTTAGACATGTTTTACAGAGTCTAATGTAAATTAAATAAATTCTCTTCAAATTTCTTATCTTTTTATTCATTAAATATGTCATGGGAGGAAGAGGATTTCAAATCTTTGTATCTGGAGCACGGCCTCTGCTGGCACAAATGTTTGTCAGTACATTTCTGTACTTCCTTTGTTCAGACACAATAAACAGATTGCCGAGTCATGTGCATACCTCTTCGCCTTTGTCCCTGGGAGTTTCTCTCTTCCTGGCTTGATTTTGATTTATTGCTCTCCTCCGATGGATCAGAGTCTTCATTTTCTGTGACAATAAAAACTGTCATATATTTTTTTAAAATACATTTAAAGAGAAAGTATAAGGCTTTTTGGTGTTTCCCTAAGCCCACAATTAGAAAGTCAATGTGTTTTACTGTACACTGAAGCATTTTCCAGATATAGAAAGGGATTATTAGACACACATAAAGCAGAGAATAAATATAACACAACACAAAGGATTTGATTCATAAATGTATTACTTCTACTATAGTCCAAACTATCAGCAGCCTCAATCTAATGATATTGGTTTGATAAGATACCTTGCAGAAAATGGAAATATGATCTGCCTACCTCTCTTCCAGGCGATGTGTGCTCTTCTCAGCTTTATGGCAAAAAAAATGACCACCACCAGAAGACAAAAGATCAGGCATGTTACCAGGAAGATCAGTAGTGATGAACTACCTTTATTCCCTGTCCCAAATTTATTTGTCTCCCCTTGAAAAGGACAGTAGATGGTTAGTTCAGCAAAATCTTAATCACTTTTAAGGCCTTTATACATTTTAATATTGACCTAAGATAGAACATTCACTACAAAGGAACCAAATTTTAGTTTTAACCATGTAGACAACGTTAACAGTGTAAGTTTACCTGTACTGTTTCCCTCTGTTTTGTTATTCGATATTATCTCCTCTGTTGTCTCAGAATCAGATGTCCAGCCTGTAAGCCATTAAAAGAGGGAAGGAACTGTAATTAACACAGACTAAACAAGCTACAGTAGCCTAGGTCAGTCCTGTTTTCAAAATGGAAGAACTCAACTCTGGGTATTCAAAATTACCACTAGATGGCACTAGGTAGATTCAAGATTAGTTTTACAGATAACATTAAAATATAGAATGATGCAAAGTATCATATCTACAAAAAATGAAGACAATTTACTAAAAGTCAGAGGTCAGACAAAGTTGACAAGGTATTGTAACTTTTTAGATCAAAAGTAATTTAGCCATGACATTTTGTTTGTTTGTTTGTTTGCTTGTTTGTTTAGGTTTAAAGCCTCATAGTTAAATATTTTGGTTGTTGAAGCTGAGATATCACATCTTTGACAGGGCTCTGTATTTTTGGATAATCCATAATCATCTACATCAAGTCTCACAGTTTCACCACAGATTGCAGTCACACAACCTAACATGACTGAGTTTCACAAAATACTCTGAGACTTCCGTTACAGGAAACTGATCTCATGGTATCAAAACTACAGTGGTGGTTAAGAGGCCAAATTTAAATGTATTGTGAAGGCTTAGATATGTGATGTTTCCATCTAAGAAGTTAACTGTTTGTGTAACATACATTCACATTTTTTTTACATATCATGCAAAGCAATTACTGAGTAATGTAGCATTGGTAAAGGTTTATTTATCTACATCATTAAAGTGTAGAGTTACTCTCTTTCTTAGATACTGTCCATTTTAATAAATTTGTGTATACCCCATTGTACGCAATATGATTTTTGAATTTTGAGTTTTGCCATAATTGATATTTTTTCTTTTGTGTATGTAACATTAGTAGAATCAGTTAAAAGGCCCATGTTTTTGTTTTGTTTTTTGGTCCCTTATCTCATCTCTGTACATGTCATCTGATATGGATCATGAAGTTACATAAAGCCTCATGCCAAAACAGTCATACACAAATTTCACTCACCGCTAGTGCTTAGATACGACCCTGTGGATGTACCATGGTTCAGAGGAATTTTGGTGGATTCTGTAACTGTCTGTGGCTGATTGGAGGGAAATGTTGATAACTTCATGGCGCTTTCTGATGAGGGCCCATTCACATCTCTGGTTGTGTGGTACACTGTTCTCCCATGCCTAAACCCGTCAGTTGTTGTTCTCAGCGCCTCTGTTGACCCCTTCGACTGAGCTGTGGGCGGTCGGGTTGTGGTTGTGAGGTGGGACTTTGCTGCCGTGACACAGAGGGGATTCACACCATCAAGAAGAGCGAAACAACATTCAATTCATGGGAAATCTGGGTTAAAACTTAAGTGCTGACATTTAAACAATCTTCAAGTCACATTTACAATATACTAAAAGAGGAAATAACATGTGCCTGTTTTTCTTTTTTTGGTCAGTCAAGTTTCATAGTCAAGTGCTGTGGACAGCGTAATGGTGCAACTCAAGAGAAAAACACTCCTGGTTCTTTCCCTTTTTTGTGACGACAAAACTACGCGTTTCGTCACTGTTCCTCAAATATCGGCCTCTATACAGAAGTGTGTTAAAATAACCAAGTTATGGTAATCTTTAAGCTAATTTACTCCCCTGGTGTGAATACTGTGTTAAACACAGGAAAGTCATAATAAAATTTGAGCTGGGGGAGTGAGTGAGTGAGTGAGTGAGGGACAGAGCTTATGAATATCAGATCAAATAAAATGTACTCACAGATTTGTCCAATTTTGATGAAGTTCCTCAGAGGAGGTGAGTGCAGAGCTGGATGGCGAACAATGCATTCCACAGTGACTCTGTTCTTCACAGATTCAACAGATATCAGTGCCTTTGAGACATATTTTTTATCTTCATGTAAGACTTGGGAATGGGCTGTAAAAGTGGGACGGATGCCATTATGTTAATATCTCTACACGTTTTCCAGATTACATCAATAGTCAATAAAAATTCATATCCTGACATTGCTGAGAGCTTTGGTTACAAAATTCAAATCTATATGGTCCAAAGATAGTTCAAAACCATGTATCTTAATCATTATAGGCAACAAAAAAGGGAAATTTAAAGGCAATGGCTGTTTGTCAGGGCTTCAAATAATACTGCCAAACCATTAAGCTGCCAAATGTATGTAAAGAGTGGGGGAGGTAGCACCTTCAAGAGATGAGTCCACTTTGTGGTTTCCAAGTCTAACCTTGATACACCTACAAAAGTGCTTACCAAAAACAGAGCTGAGCGCAGAGCAATGTCTGTTGAGTGGGACCATTTTTGCCACGGAGGCTCAAAATGGCCATGTACGAAGTATTGCACTACAAAAGGCCAGCAAAAGATGGCAGTTGTTGCACCGGTGTGAGTCTAATTCATATTATATTAGCCTCTATAGCTCTCTTTGGTTTACTTCTTTATTACAATGAAGCCTTTGTCACTTAGTCTAATTTCACAACATCAGTGTTTATCAGTGTTTTACAACTCACCATGAATTTCAAGCCCATGGTTGAATTTCCAGAAGATCTGGGGAGGATAGCCATTCCCCTCAGCAGTGCATTTTATGTCAAACCTTCCTGCATGCTTTGCTTTTGTCATTTTGGGTTTACCTTTAAAACATTAACACCAGACCAAATATCATTACAGTATTATGAAATGCTCATCCAACTAACAATGCAATGATCATGGCAAATCATGATGATTTTTCACAATATCATATATTTGGTGGCTTCAACAACAATAAAATCTGTAACCAAATCAGTTGCAACATAATACTCACCTAACACTGTCACCTCTACTGTCTTATCTGTTATGATATTGTCATAATGAGAGCATATGTAGTTGCCTCCATCTTTAAAGGTGATAGCAGAAATACTGATGGTGAATTCTGACCCAGTCAGTTTCTTGACGCTGTATCGCTTGTTCTTGATGCCTGCATGAACTGCACCTGAGGGAAAAATAGAGCATGTTTAATGTTGTCATTTAAAAAGTCTGAGAGATTCTCACAGTTTTGACCCTAACATCAGTACATTTGTGTGGCTGCTTTTAGATTAGATTAAACTAAATTAGGAGATATGTCATCCTCACCTTTTTTATGCACAAAGAACATAATATGTCCTTCAGGGTTCTTCCATTCCACACTGGTCTGGTGAGCATTAGTAATTGGGCAGGTTATGTCAACTGTGTCTCCTTTTATTACTGTCATACGCTGCCACACAGCAAGTGAAACTGCAATGAACAGAAAAAAATGTGTTTCTTTTGAAAATTTACCCTGGAACCAAAGTGTCATTTTCATACCATTCTGTTTAATAACGCATACACAACATTAAAAAATTATAAAATTACACCAATACCAGACAGAAAATTTACTACCAATAGCAAACAGTTGAGCAACCAGCTTTGGTCTATTAAATGGTCAAGACAAAACAGCTAAAGTTTCCGATGTGTCTGAAGGTCAAACCCCGTGTGTCATTTTTTACTACATGGAGGTGGTGTGAAAGGAAATAAATAAACTTTCAAAACTGTACTGCGGCTTCAATAGAAGCAGCCCCCTGTCGCACGTCTTATGCATTTCCGTTGTGATAGGAAGTAATGTGTTAAGTTTTCTCATGGTGAAAGAGAAAGTAATGGTGGGAGTAAGAGAAAATAAAAATGTGCTGTGGGTTGTTCATGGGGGCTTTGGGTGCTTTTCTTTCCTATGAGGTGAGAATGATGCACTGTTTGGAAATCACAAACACGTATACTGTCACTAGTGGGTAGAGTAGTGGGCTTGAAGGACCAGAGGTCACCAAATCGGTTACACTTGCGTGGGTTGTGTACAAGATGTTGCATTACTTTTAGTGAACACTGGAGAGAAATTAAGTAAGATAACTACAGCGAACAACTTAGCAAAATTTTTACTATATGGCAGCATTTTTGAAAGTTTGTAATGCCTAATGTAATATGAACATTACATTTGAAAGAAAATACAATGTTCAGTATAATTGTGTCATCAATTTTAAAATGTTTATCATGCAAAAGGAAATAGACACATTTAGACACGTGCAGCATATATAAATACATAAACATGGTGCACTAGATTGGCAGGAATCAATTCGTAAAAGAATTATTAAAATAAATAAATAAATAATGAATCATAATAAAATTTGAGTAAAGCAGACATCAGAAAAGAATCAATCCATTGTACATAATGACGAAAACAGAAGCTTTACATCTAAAAATACAAATCTAATTTCTTAAAAACCATAAGCTTAGACAACATTTTTCATCAAACCTGATTATAACCATCTAATCTGTCAGATGCACAAGAGTATCTAAAAGTCTTAATAATCTTCAATAATTAATCATCAAATTTTCTAAATAACACACATTAAAAGGCTTCCCTCTCATTTGGTTGCATGACCTTTTATTAAAAAATCGGATTCAGCATATTGAATTACATTACATTATCTACTTTTAACAATGAGATAAGCTACTCAACAAGTATTGAAAAGAAAAGACTTACCCTGTATGAGTATTGTGAATATGCAGAACTGCAACTTGTGTTCCATCTCTGTCTCTCACTAACAATCACACTGCAACACTGCTGCGCTTCCTCATCGCTCAATCTATTTGTGCTCCACTAAGGGACCTTCCATGACATCACAGTCTGTGGTTTCCAAAGACTTTTTGATTCAAGGGACTGTCATGTGATACTTATAGTAAAGGTAAATGGTAAAGTTATGTCATAAAAAAGCTTAACATCCATTATCTTTAATAACAACTTTCACAATCAAAAATTTAAGTTAGATTACATTTCACATCTAAACGGTGACACCATATTATTGTTGGTTATCACAGGTCTATCACAGGTCAACATGTTCTTTGAGAGACAGATCTGTTTAGTTACAGAAATTATAGATTAAGAAAAAGGAGGCTGTTATTCTAGCCACCAAGAGACCATGGAGCAAAGATAAACTGTCATGTACAGCTCTGTGGTTTCATTAGGAGAGGTTGAAAAAAAAAACACCACAACCAGCTGAAAAGTCTTGTGAAAGCAGAAAGTAGCATTAGTTCACTTAATAATGGCTCAAAAGTAGGAGATGTATCTCATGTTGTGTATTTGGGCACTGTAAAATAGCTACCTTGAGCAGTAACAATAACAGTTTCCCTGGTTATTTCTAAAGGGTTTACTAAAACCTGGAAACATTATTGCCATTCAGTAAAGTAACAATACAATGCAAACAATGTTAACTACTTCAGTAGGATGGACCTTAGCTACAACTTGGCAACAGTGGTAACTTTAGTCCAGTCAGCTCAGTCAAACTGCTCGGCTTCCCTAAGGGCAAGAAGGCTAATGATTTAAAACAGAAACACACTGCATTTAGCTGAAAAACAGTACAAATAATTTGACAGTATGTTTCACAAGGCTAGCTAGCTAGTTGTCAGCCATGCCTGAAACCTGAAGTTGCAGATGGAATGGGGAATAGGTTATGAGATCGTTTATGTAACACAAAGTATCAGTAAATTCCGAGGGGCAGTGTACTGCTGTCGCCTGTGTAACAGTCACATTGGTGTTCAAAGAATGAGGTGCTGAAGGAGTACACTGTTGGAAATGTGATATCATTTATTTATTTGTTTATTTTCAATGCTGAGATGACTGGATATATACTATTAATTAATTTTGAACAGTGACAGATAGTCTGACTGGAACTTTTTAGTAGGTGTCATTTATCAGGAATTAGTTGACACCCTACAACAAATCAAAATCGAGTATTCACAAAGAACGTGATATAATAGTAGTGTTTTGTCTTAAATCAAATAATATTTTATTGGTATATATTTGTAATAGATTAAAAAATATTAACATAAAATGTAATGATACTGAAAGCAAAAATACTGTACAGCTTTGGCTGGACTTGTGAAGGCAGTCAGGTTACAGTCAGGTTAGATTATGATATTTTTATTTCTCTAGAAGACCTGCCTTCACCTCTTACAAAAACCCCACCCATACTTTGAGAAAAAAAAACATAACTTTCTTAAGCTGTTTCTAGTCTATCTTTAGAGTTTTTACAGTTCAGCCAATCAGAGGAAATGGCTCAAAGGGAATGTGAAGACTCATCCAGAATGTGCTGGAAGCTCACTGCTGTTCTGCAAGCTGATTGGCCCAGGGGCCACTGAGAAGCTTGCACAGAAGCAAATAGACCAATATCCTCTGCTTGTTTTCATCTGGTGAGAAGAGAGTCGGACTGCAGCCACCAAAGCCACAGCATCAACCAGGTAGGATGAGAATATTTCCTAACAGGATTCTGCATAGTTTTCCCATTCAGCCCCTGTAAGTGCAGTTACACTTCTAACTGCCAAGTGACACATTTTATGTATTATTTATGTTTTTCCCTTATATCCATCACAATAATTTTCTGATTTTTTTTCCGAATTTTTCATTATGATGCTTAAAGCATGATTCTAATTATTTAATCATCATTGCCCACTGCCTGTGATACAATCTTACAATAAAATTTTAAAGTTAATCATTTTTATTATTATTAAGAGCATTAAAAGGCTGCATTGACTTTACTTGACAATACTTGGCTCAGGCTGTCAGCCACAATCCATACAACTCAGAGAGAGATGTGGGACTGGCTGTATACTGCAGCAGAGCAACTTTGTCTTGTAGTCACAGGCAGCGGAAGACGGAATGAGTACCTCTCTCTTTCAGATGGTTCAGGATTCAGCAGTTTAAATAGTGCTTAAGCATGACACTGCAGTATGTCTTTGGTGCTGGGGCGTACCCTGTCATGCAGGCCAGAAAATCCTGCTCTGCACATAAAATAAATTTTGCTAGCTATCATGTAAATAGGTATAAAATGCATGAGACACTTTGTAGGCTTTTTTGATAGATGGACATGTCCATAGACTTTTACAAATAGTCATTTTATTTAGTTTGCCAGTCCCCTCTCCACACTCTCTGAGTTCAGAATGTATTGTTTCCACAATCTAAAATGGCTGCTTTCCATTGGCATCTGATCCATTGCTGACACAGAGCTTTGGCTACATCACATTATAGCTGTCATCTGGTCAGAGGTAACACGGGCAATCACTGTTGGCTCTGAAGGAAAATTAGGCATAAAGAAGGTTAACACCTAAAATGACAATATTACAATGACAAAATAATCAAAAGTTCTTGATGGGTTCATTTTTTGAATTGCGTGCTATATAATTTATAAAAAAGTATAACACTGATACGACTAAACCCAAGACTTCTTGATTTACATATGAACAGCAGACTTAACCACCCTGATCACTGAGTTTTATTGCCCCCTGCTGGAACAATTTTAACCATGAATTGTTTTCCTTTTTCAGAGCAATCATGTCTAAAGGAGCAGCAGTTGGTATCGATCTTGGGACCACCTACTCCTGTGTTGGTGTGTTCCAGCATGGCAAAGTTGAAATCATCGCCAATGACCAAGGCAATAGGACCACACCCAGCTATGTAGCCTTCACAGATAGTGAGAGGCTGATTGGAGATGCAGCCAAGAATCAGGTTGCTATGAACCCCACCAACACAGTCTTTGGTAAGACGTGATATATGCTGTGAAATATTCATTTATCATAATAATCTTTTTCTGTGATTGTTACATCACTAAATGAAAGAAATCTATGTATTATTTTCATGTGTTAATACGATGTGAAGATGTAAGTAAAATACAATTATCTTACAACAAAAACAACACATGTTTCAATTTTCCATGGGATTCCAGATGCTAAGCGTTTGATTGGTAGACGATTTGAGGACCCTGTTGTTCAGTCTGATATGAAGCACTGGCCATTTAATATAATCAGTGATAGTGGACGCCCCAAAGTGGAGGTTGAATACAAAGGTGAAACCAAAACCTTCTACCCAGAAGAGATTTCTTCCATGGTGCTGACAAAAATGAAAGAGATTTCTGAAGCCTACCTTGGGAAGGTAAATTTGCTAAATTAAATCATGTTGAGCCATTATCTTCAGTACTGCCATAGAATATTTTTAATTTTTTCTTCATTTTTTCAGTCAGTGTCGAATGCTGTCATTACTGTACCTGCATACTTTAATGATTCTCAACGTCAAGCAACCAAGGATGCTGGAACCATCTCTGGTCTAAATGTGTTGAGAATAATCAATGAGCCTACTGCAGCAGCTATTGCTTATGGCTTGGACAAGAAGGTGAGATTTAGGTTGAAGTAGATGTACCATAAATTACAGTATATCCACCCAAATTTGTAAAACTATGCACAAACCTTATTTTCCAGGTGGGGTCTGAAAGGAATGTTCTCATCTTCGATCTTGGTGGCGGCACCTTTGATGTGTCCA
>JAQNCA010000006.1:2021986-2036535 GCA_029783725.1 Acanthurus tractus
GATGATGTCCAACGTGACAAAGTGTCTGCTAAGAATGGCCTGGAGTCATATGCTTTTAACATGAAGTCCACTGTGGAGGATGAAAAGCTTGCTGGCAAAATCAGCGATGATGATAAGCAGAAGATTTTGGACAAGTGCAATGAGGTCATTAGCTGGCTGGACAAAAACCAAGTGAGCATTGGGTGTTAATGAAAACGACATTATTTGTATGATTTACAAATTTTGTTTTCTCCTTTCATTTTCCTGTGGCTGCATCTACTTATTAGTATGTCTGTTTTTGTCTGCTGATCAAATTTAGATACAATAAGTGCTTCTATCCATGCAAACATACAAGTATGCTTTAAATATGCAGTCACTGCCTTGTATGAAAAATTTTAAGTTAGCAGGTGGGTTAAGACCATAGTTAACAGTAATTATTTACTCTGATTTTTTTTATTATGAGAGTAAATCATGAACTAGTGTGAGTGAATAATTTGCATTCTTGTCATCGCAGCTCTTTGCAATTAGAGAACTATGATTTTATGTTGAACTATAAGTGTTTTGTAGTGCTTTACATTATTCACATCTATGTTGCAACATTAGCAGAGTTTAAACTGAACTAAACATTTTAATTGTAAAGTACTTTATATTTAATTTGAGAATATGTGATATTATTTCTTCTTTCTGTTCTAGACTGCAGAGAAGGATGAATATGAACACCAGCAACAGGAACTGGAGAAAGCATGTAATCCCATCATTACTAAGCTGTACCAGAGTGCTGGTGGCATGCCAGGTGGGATGCCTGGTGGTATGTCAGGTGGCTTCCCTGGAGCTGGTGGTGCACCTACCAGTGGAGGATCCTCAGGACCAACCATTGAGGAAGTTGATTAACCACAGCATCTAGCTCCGACACCAAATGCATAAATTACACCTCATGTGAATAGGTTGCGTTGGCAAAGGGAACGTATGAAGGTTGTAAAGAAAACACTGTCTGTACATTCTATGTCATGTTTGAGCCCAGAACAGTAAATTATGATGCACATGTCCTGACAGGTGTTGTTTCTATTGTCTTTTGTGTTTTTTTATGCTCATTTAACACATTTTTACCCAACTTGAACTGTCAGTTGAATATTTAGAGCTATACAAGCATGGATTTATGTATTACAATGGGACTATGATCTAAAAAGATTACAATATGATTGCAGTATTAAATATTTTTGAGGTTTTATGGAAGGTTATGGTTATTCTAGGTAGAACAACAAACTGTGCTGTAATATACATAGCTTATCACTGACAAGAAAAAATAGTTATTATGTATTCTACCTTACATCGACATGCATTAGCTATAATGGTAAACTGTATCTAATATAGAATTGTATTTTTTGTTTTGGAATTTATTGGTTATTTGTAATTCTAGTTTTCTAGGAATTACAATTTAGGTTAACTTCATCTTATATTAAAAGAGGCATTCTTTGCTGTCACAGGTAAGAAAATATATTGCATGAGTTTCCTACCAGCTACAGGAGCAGTGTACTCTAGCTCCAACCTCATTTGAGGCAGAAAGGAGGTCAGTGACTTACAAATGCTATTGTATGTAACATCATAATACTAAATCTTAATGTTCTTAAACTGTTTTCTGTATTGGCCACTTAAAGCAAAAAGCCTTAAAACCTTGGCATCAGAATTTTCATCTGCTTTTCTATGAATTTCAATTAGTTAATCTTAATTCATTAAATATTTCTGAACCAGGAACCAAACAGGCTGAATATGTTGAAAATAAATCTCAAGAATGTCAAAAGCAGCATCCGGTTACTCTCCTGAGGAGGAGGAGAGATAGTGAGGCCTTTTAGTGCAACAAAAATGTTCACTTATTTTGTTAAACAATCCTATATACAAGAGTTCTAAATGGGCTTGTGTGACCTGAGCAAGTGCAAGCTGAGTGAATAGGATAGTGCCAATATTTGCAACCTGACAACACATTAACTGCCTCAGCTAACCATTAATAATTTTTTTAGTCAACAGGTTATGTTGAAAAATAACAAACATGATGAAAAACAAAGGAAATTATCCTTATATGTAAAAAATATACCAACATATTATCCTAAGTAAGTGGTTATTAGATATTTATACAACGCTCAAAACATCGATGTGAGCTCTAAGCAACCATATATATATATATATATATATATATATACACACATACATACGCACACACACCTATATCCAGGATGAGAGGGAAAAAACAACCTAAATACTGAAAAGGAGAGAAACTCTTTCTCTCACATATACATATATATATATATATATATATATGAGAGAGACTCTTTCTCTCCCTGGTCCATCATTGTGTCCATGTGCCGTTTGTTCTCACAAAGACCTGGCTCGAAGTCCCGGATGAGAGGAATAAAAAACAACCTAAATACTGAATGCTTGTCCCGTGCCAAAAGGCTAAAGAACATTTATTGAAAGAACATGACAAACAATACAACTTGCACATTTTGTTTTAGCAGCATTGCGAAACTAAAAAACAACCCTTCCCCTGTAGAATTGGTCCACATCTAGAACGGATTTTTTTCACGGCCTTCATTCCTGGCAATCTGAAAATCGCCTCCATTTTCCAGAGCCAACAGCACAACAGTGGCGAGCAGTCTATGAATAGTCCCGATGAGAAGCGAGTGTTTTCATTATAGAAACAGCAACACCAAACACTGTCCCTTTTCTGAAAGGTGGTTTATCTAAAAAACGAACACTGATATGAAAAAAAGTGGCTGGCTCCGTGCTGAGCCTTTTGTCCCGGCTGACTCAGGGCCTGCGATGAGTCTTTTACTTGCTCTTTGCCGGTTTCTCCGTCTTCTTCGGCAGCAGGACAGCCTGGATGTTGGGCAGCACACCTCCCTGAGCAATGGTCACACCTCCCAGGAGCTTATTAAGCTCTTCGTCGTTACGCACGGCAAGCTGGAGGTGCCTGGGTATGATCCTGGTTTTTTTGTTGTCCCTAGCCGCGTTGCCTGCCAGCTCCAGGATCTCAGCGGTCAGATACTCGAGCACGGCTGCCAGGTACACCGGAGCCCCGGCACCGACGCGCTCCGCGTAGTTGCCCTTGCGCAGTAGCCTGTGGACTCGACCCACTGGGAATTGCAGTCCTGCCCTGGAAGAACGGGACTTGGCCTTAGCCCGGGCTTTGCCTCCGGTTTTCCCTCTACCAGACATGATCGCTGAATTACGGTTACTGGTTTTCGTTAAACGCCGAGAAACGGTGGACGCAAGTGCCTGGACCTTTACGTAATGTATTTGTCCGTAAAGCCATATAAACCGCAAAGGGTTTTTCGATTGGTCGAGTGAAACTGAAATGCACGAGCCAATAGCGCAGCGCGTCTTCCGGTGATGACGAACCTCTGATGAAGGATACTCCAATCGCAGACAAGTAACGGCGCACACTTATTTACACAGCCATCTTATAAATAAGGGGCTGAAGAAGGGGGCGGAATCTGAACTGTGTCCCATCCTGCGAATATACTGCCGACTATACGAAAGAAAAAATGCCTGATCCTGCAAAATCCGCCCCTGCGCCCAAGAAGGGCTCCAAAAAGGCCGTAACCAAAACCCAGAAGAAGGGGGACAAGAAGCGTCGCAAGAGCAGGAAAGAAAGCTACGCCATCTACGTGTACAAGGTACTGAAGCAGGTGCACCCAGACACGGGGATCTCGTCCAAGGCCATGGGCATCATGAACTCGTTTGTGAACGACATCTTTGAGCGCATCGCCGGGGAAGCGTCGCGTCTTGCGCACTACAACAAGCGCTCCACCATCACCTCCAGGGAGATCCAGACCGCCGTCCGCCTGCTGCTGCCTGGTGAGCTGGCCAAGCACGCAGTGTCCGAGGGCACCAAGGCCGTCACCAAGTACACCAGCTCCAAATAAGGGTGGACACAGGCTCAGCAAGAGGGGGGACAACGGTCACCGAATCACCACCGAGAGGGTTTCACAGTGTAGGGTGTTGACTTACCAAAACTGCGTTTGTGATTTTGCACCATTTGCCGTTTTTTCGGAGAGAACGAATGCCGAATGAACCCAGGCCTTACAGTGTCTTGATTCATTGGAATTGTAGCCTGCCATTTTGTTTTAACTGAGTATTTCTTTTTATTTTTTGTTTTCTGTGTGTGTGCTATGTAACGTTTTTAACAAGTAACTTAATAAATTCAGAACCAATGTAAGCCGGTGCTCTTAAACTGTGCAAGTCTCTGCTTTGGTTATTACAGAGCTGATCAGATGCTGATGCACGTCAGCTGTATGTACCTACAGCCAACGACCATTGTAAGACTGAAAGTGACTATTCCTAATTTATATGTCCCTACCTGCAGTCTGAACTGCCCCCCCCCCAGTTCAGTCCAGCTAAATGTGAGACATATACTCATAATTTGATTGTTGCCTCATTTAAGAGGTAAGCATTTAGTTTAGTGTGGTCTGGAGTGTAAAGAAAATAGAAAAGTAATGGTCAATTGTACACAAGTGAACATAAAGCAGAATGTACCCCCAAGGTCTTCAATGTTAGAATGTGAACAGTATCAGCTATCTCAAGTGTGACTTAATCTAGCTGTAATGCTCAATTTGTACGAGCTGCACTTTCTAGCATACCTTTGGTTAAATTGAGAGTCCTAATTTATAAACAATTATACTTTTTGGTAATGTCTTAAACTGCATAGTAGCCCCAGCTGAGAGGTCAATGTAGTAAACTGTGTTTGCCTTTTAAATAGTGAAATAAAACCATACAGTATGAATTGGAGTACTCAAAGTACATTGCTCTTATATTAAAGTCATTTAAATGTTTACTGACAGACAACACAACATATTTGTGTGTTTCATATGATAATTGTAGCCATGTTTTTGTGTGCTTAGAAACACAGCGACAAGTGATTACAGTAAGATTCAGTGATAGATAATAGAACGACAACGTGCAAGAAGGTTCAGAAGCACCATTTATGAAAGAACACTTTCGTTGAAATTCAACCTGATTCCAAAAAAGTTAGTACACTGTGTAAAACATTAAAATGGGATCATTTGCTTATACCTCTTGATATATACTCAATTGGAAACAGTACATCTTATTCGATGTTTAGTTCATCAACTTCACTGAGCTTTGTAAATGGTTACTTTCAATATGAACATTTAATAACATGTATGTAATTAATCATATATTTATTGCGTATATTCAGCAAATCAGAGCAGAAACCTTGTAATGTTGTATAGTTCTTAATAGATATTAATGTGGTGCTCTTCACTGAAAGAAAAAGAAACCAAAGAGAGAGGATGGTGAACAATTACTATAACCTCAACTTATTGCAGACCGAGGCACCTCCAAGTTATTATTAAAGAAAAGAGCATGTTACTGTTACCAAGTCTACTTGCTGGACAAGAAAAAATACTGTCACTATTTTAAAAATAGATCAGATGTTGCAACACAAACATTTGCATTTGTTTGTAAAAAAAAAATGAGTTTCTCACAGTGAAACCTTCTTACTAAAGCTAACGAAAATCTAAATGAATCAAAAATATTAGAAGAATTTCATAGAACCATACATACCTTGTGTTTGTGCAAAAGTTTTGCTCCCCTAAAGCTTTAGCATATATGATTGAGAAAAAGTAGACTCAGGGGTAACCTTTGGCAAGGACCCACTCAGATACAGTTATGGCTGCTAAGTGGTACAGAGGACTGACAGAACACTTAGGCTAAGCTCTTTGTAAGTTCATCTCCTTTCCATTGTTTAGATCAGGTCTTAGGGTACCTGGAGGGGATTGGGGGAATTTGTGGTTTAGGTGAAAGACATAAGAGGTATTGTCTGAAAGGGTGTGCCTTTCTCTCCAAGTGTGAGATGATGTACAGGAGACCTAATTTCCCAACAAAGACTGGTAGCCCCTGGCAGAAGTGGCTGGAAGTGACAACAAAACATTACCTTAGCAGAGCAGACTTTATAACATGGTCTCTTTTTGATGCACTTGCAGAAAAATGGCTGAAAAAATTCCATAGCACTTTGGTTATGTCATGTTTTCAGGATAGGTGTTCGTAGGATTTTGCATATATTAGGGGTTTCATAGTCTCATGTGGATTTGTTTTGTCTGAATATGGCTGGTAGTTGTACTCTAAGATAGTTTCGCAAACATATATCTTGTTTACAAAAAAGCCACATGTAAGAAAAAATATTCAAACAGTCAGTATAGAGGATACAATGCTCTTGTCAAAACCCAACTAACAATATTTTTTTCATTGCTTTCCTATATTTTTTTTCAAAAGGAATTCATCTGTGATGCAATTAAGGGTTCATCACAATTCTTACAAAAGCAATGGCAGCTGAGGGCAGAGTAAAAAATCACAAGTCAAATTTGTAGCTACTAAACATACAGACTGTTCTATCAGACCAAGAACTCTCCATATTTGGAGGTTCACCTATTGTTCTGTGACTGTCAGATGATCTGTTACCTGCACCCAACCAGCTCAAGCTACTCTCACACCTTGCCCTTCTTCTCATTGGGCTTCCAGAAAACTCCTTCTGACTGGAAAAGAGGACAGTCATAAATGTAAGAGCAGACACAGAGGAGGTGGGCCAACACTCTTGGGCCATCCACAGAAGGTAAGATATATCTCTCTAAATTATTTGGCTCAAAAGGGGAATGTCATTACATGCAATTAAGTTCTTAATGATTGGTTATTTTGTGATTTTTTTTTTATTTAAACTGTCCATTGTAACTATATATGTGAAATTTGATTTGACACAAAATATAGACATAAAACAGCCATTCCACTTAAGTCAGTACTGTAGCCTACAACCATCGCTAAATTACAGTTTCTAATCTTTTCTTGAATGGTTTATCTTACTGAACAGCTATCAGCAAAAAATTAACTTAATAAAAAAATTCGGATTCTACCGACACCGACTGGGTTAGTGTCAAACACTCAGAGAAATGAAAGGATTGGCCAGAGTTTAGAGTATATCTCCAGCACAATAACACTTAAGACAGAGTGTCATCAGTCATAAGTCATCACACTTGAAATAAGACATCCAAGCTTTTGAGAACGTAATTTTAAATAATTTGGGGAAAATATTCAGATATAATTGTTGATGTTACTGATTGACATTTTATTTATTTTGTCATATTTATTTTTCTGACTGGTAGTCCTCCAATTGAGAACTTGATCTAGGATTTCAAATAAATTAAAGTGTTCATGAACTGAATTATAAAGTTTTTCTCCAAGGAGTTTTATCAGTTTAGCACTAGTAATGCAGCAATAATTTCTATATTACCGTCATGGAGAAAGTAATCAAGTTCTTTAAGTGACTTTGAGTATTTTCCTTGAATACACAAACTACATTTCTAAGGAAATTATTGCTGCAAGTTACTTTTCAGCTCAAAATGATATATGATATTATAAAATGCAGTGCAATGTATTTTGTTAAACATTAAAGTTGTAGTTGCCAACATTCTGACCCCTTACAAAAAAGATGTTTGTTACATCAAAGAAGCCTATATGGTTTAATTTATGTAACTTTTGGAATTTTCCAGTGCTTCACAAACAGCAAAGATTGGAGAATTGTCAATAAGCGTATATTTGTTTATTGGAATTTTTCTTTACCTTTCTTTTCTCTCTAATTAGTCATCTCAGGACATGTCAGATTTACCCGGTGACAGCTTGGAAGGTTCCAGCCACAAGTTGGGAACTGAACTTGCAAGCTGTATATACAGACCTAAAAACTAGCTTAACTTTGAAATGCTGCACACACACTGATGCATACGTAAAGAAATTTTATGTCATGGCATTGTACTATTAAATGGGTTCATTTGATTCTTTATAAATTTATTGGAGGTATATGTGTAATGATGTGTATGTGAAACTGTTATAAAAGATGATGTAACCTTAAACTTTGTGTTTTTCCCTATTTTAAGACAATGTTGCTGGTTCTTCTTACATATCACCTTGCCCTACTCCTTCTCGCCCAAGGTCAAAATGCCTGCATTGGACACTCTACATTCAGAAGTCCAGGTTTGTGATACAATCAGTGTTCACTCTCTCATCCTTTTCATCCACCCGCTGCTTTGACCTCCCCTCCTTCCCCTACTCTTCTCACTTTCACAACTCTCTGTCTCCTGCAACCCAGTAAGCACACTGGCAGTCTGGCCTCCACTCCTGAAGAGTGTGTCTTTACCTCTGAGGTGAGCTGTGTTACAGGTTTGGAGATGACTGAGCTTGAATTCAGCTTGTTTTTGGTTGCTGAAGTGATATAGTCTATATAACAGAGGGTAAATGAAGATAAATGAAAGTATATAGCATTTTTGTGCAGGTGCATTCCTTAAAAAGTGAGTATCCCCTTAGTCCCTGTTAGCAACAGAAAGAAAAAGACTCCACCCTGAAAGTGCAAAGAATAAATAAGTCCCAAGAGGTGCAAAGGTTGGGCTAGAGTTTTGGGTTACACACAGGCCCTTCAAGCTAGTAGCCAAGGGAATGAGTCCCAGCAACAGTCATCAGTTTTTTGCTTTTTTAACAAAACCAGTATATTGGCAGGTATATATTTTTACCTTTTGTAACCCAGTAGTCGTCTGCCTAAATATTACAAAACTGCAAGTATGCACAACACTTTTTTCTGACTCTGGAAAGGAGCTTCACATTTCTAAGAGGTATAACTGGTTGAATGGACTGGGCATTGATGACAAAACCACCATGCATATGTTCTCAACGTTCATGCTGCATAATCCACAAATGTGTGCAAACTCCTCCACCACAAAACAATGGGTTGTCTTGGGGCAGCGAGGAGAACCACAGTGGACAATGAGTGTGAGCAAAATAGATCTGTCTTCTTCCTGAATTGTGTCCAACATCAGGATTAAAGTCTCCAGTTGTCTCTTAGGGGCCCACATCTCTACATGAGATAAACGCCTGCTGCACTCTAGACTTGACAGGTGGTGGGCCCTTAGAGATAGCAGGTGTTGAGCCACAGCAGAAACAGGAATCTGACTCTGCCCACTCTGCTGATGTAGGCCACTGTGCTGTTGTCTTGTCTGTAAAAATGTGCC
Organism: Acanthurus tractus; assembly: GCA_029783725.1. Lineage (NCBI taxonomy): Eukaryota > Metazoa > Chordata > Actinopteri > Acanthuriformes > Acanthuridae > Acanthurus > Acanthurus tractus. Next base: position 2,031,028 of record JAQNCA010000006.1, read on the forward strand.
TGAACATGCAATGCGAGTGTGGAGTGATACCAAGGTAAGTCTGGCATTACCTTGATGAGATCCGTCCAGTCTGATGAATTAGATTTAGTTTTTGGCAAAATCTGGCAGAATGCAGAAAATTCTAAATGATATTTATTAAATGAAAAGAACCCCTGAAGCTTTAACAAATGTGTGCAAGAGTTAGCAGCTGTGAAGACTGGCTGACTACTTGCCCTTCTACCATTGACTCTGATAGCGTTATGGCTGATGATGACATGTTAGCAACCATTAGCAATTTTTAGGGGCAGTCTATAGCTCAATTGTACGGAACCTCAGGAGGTTTAGTCTGCTTTAGCTTGCCAGGCTTTTGTACTGTAGTACAATGAGATGTGCCCGCCTGGAGATTCATGTTTAGATGTCTCGCTTTGTCAGGAAGGAAACCCCAGCTTTCAGAAGAGCCCTGCTTCTAGGGATGATGCAACAGGGATCAGTTGGCAGTAGTTAATCTCTGGGGAACAAACAGAAAAAACTAAGATCCTGGTTGCATTACACAGTGTTCAAGGCCTGTGTATGGGGGACAGAGACGTAGTTTAAAAAAAATGGGAGGGACAAGTGGGACACTGTGCCTTTTAGATATTTTGCTTGCCTATTTTAATGGTTCAAGATGTTTTGACGTTGTTTTTTTCCCGTCAGTTGGTTCTTTAACATCTTGACAAGAGGCGATTCTTTATTTGCATGATACATTTGCAGCTCTTTAATGATAATAATCTTATCACCTCCACATGGTATGGCCACCTCTGATTATATAGCGGTTGTTGTCTCTTTAAATGTTTAGAATTTACCTGTGCTTGCGGTCATTGATAATGATGCTAAGACTGGAAGGCTGGACTGGACATATCCAACTTCCTAGATTTAATGATACTCCGCTGCAACTGACAGCCTGTTCAAATTGAACTGCCGAGGGCTGCTCTGATGTGTGTTTATATGAACTGTAAAACCCACAACATGGTAATGAACAATGTGCCTCGATTACAACATAGGGACTGTTTCCAATCCTTTCGTAAGTCGTTTTGTAAACATAAGCACATGGTGCATGACATTAAATGACAGTATGTAGTAATTTTTGATGACTTTTGTGTCAGAGAAATGTGCTGAGGCTTTTAAACTTAGAAAGGCCTTGAGAGGGACCATTACTTTTAAAAAAAAAGAAATGAGAACATAGTAAGAGTTAATTCACTCGCCAAGAAGCAGGAAAACTTTGAATCACTAGTATTGTTCATATCACTGCAGAGCGCCTTGAAAGTGCCAGTTACAGGTTTTGTCCTTTACTTGCCATGTGTGTATTACTGGTTTCTTAGTTCATGGTGTCCTACCAGTTTCTATAACCTCTGTATTGCCAGTGCCTGTCATGAAGGACAAGACTGGTAAACTAAATAGCATTATTATTTATAGACCTATTGTGTCATTATTGTCTGTAAGTGCTGCAAAGAATTCTGCGAACGAGGTTGAAATATTTGTTCCAACAACTGATTATGGCTTCAGCTCTAAACGAAAAATGTGACCTTGATGTTTGAATAAATGCTCTAAAAGAAATTGTTGCTCAATATGAATGTCAAAACTGTTATATCTTCACATTTTATTGATGAATTCAAGGCCCCTGACAGAAAATAATTCTGAAAAAATATTTCTGAAGTTGTTTTCTGGAGTTTTTTCAAATATAGATATATCGAAACAGTCAAATCAAGTCAAGTCAGATGACCACATTCACCATAGACCTCTGCATGCTTTGCTTCCTGTGTGGCCACAGGAAGCAAAGCATGCAGAGGCTCATGGTGACTTACAATGATGTAAAGATGTTGCAGCTTCAGGGTCCCAGGTGGCATGAAGCTGTCACTTGGATGAATCAGACAACAGCATAATAGAGACTTTAACCAGACCAGAAATCAGCTGCTCTCAGTACTCATCCAGGCTCAGAAAACTTCACCTGTTGGTTTATGTCTTTCTTCTCTTTTTCTTTTTTTATGCTACTAAGAGACTGAAATAAAAAATAAAATTTGAATCTGAATTTAAGTGTAAAATAGGAAACAGACCAACAAACATGCGACATGACGCCTGTTTGCATCATACTTGTAAGCTAACAAGCTAACTGATTCACTTAAATATTTTAGTAAAATCAGCCAAAATATTTCATTTTTACGTAATTGGACCATGGTATGGTAAATGGACTGCATTTATATAGCATTTTAATGGTCAATTGCCCAAAGCACTTAACAACACAGGTCAGCAGTTACACATTTTCACACTAACGGTAGGTGGCATCTCCACCCAGTGCCATTCTACTCATCATGAAGGAACCAATCCACACACATTTATATCCGATTAAGAACCAAGAGCAACAGGCAGAGCGAAAGGTTGATTCTAGTTTAATCTTTGCTCTGTTCAGCTAACTCAGACATCGAGGTTCACTGTGGCTCTCAGACGGTGGACCTCCAGATCCTTCTGTGTCCCATCTATTTCAATGGATACAACGAGTCACTGCTGGCCCTCAACTCACAGCACTCGAACCACCTGTGTAAGGGAACTCCTGACTGGGCAGCGGACCCACCTGTTGTCAAATTCAACTTCTCCATCACAGAGGAGGCGATCTCTGCCTGCTCCAGCGAGCTGACGGTAAGTTAACTAAACCTAGGAACACCCAGGAGATGCCTCTCACCCAACAGCTTTTCATCAACAAGTTCAACCTCTTTTTTTTTTTCAAAGGTCACTCAGGAAGCGGGAACTGGGCTGTTTGCCGACTTCTCCAATGTTCAATATGTCACTATCTCAGGCATGGTCTGCTCCAAAGATCCAAGCACAGGAGAAATCACCTATCACCAAGAGGTGATGTACGGGTTCTCCTGCCGCTACCCACTGCAGTACCTGGTCAACAATACTCAGATGAGTGTGTGAGTAACTTTGCAAACAAAAACAGCAAACTTTTTTGCTTTTCTACAGTAGACCCTTAAGTGTAATCTTGATTTTTTTTTAAATGAAGGTGAATTACTGATTTGAGGTGTGATTCTTAGTTAATTAGAATTTTGCCTGTTAATAATAAATGTATATGAAAGAGTTTACTTTCAACCCAACACTTTTTTCTTCAAAGAGTATTATGTCAATAGAAAGTGATACATTTTACCTTGCAGTTTGGACAAAATACAAAATAACAGACTCAGTTCCATGGTTGAGTTAGACATATCTGTATTACTTTGTTTGGCGATATCTCAACACTTAACAGAGCTAGGTACCCTTAATTATGATCCTTACCACTAAGATTGTAAGGCGTTAAACAGCCCAAACAGTCTCATGTTCCTTGCAGAGAGTTATTTCAAAAGCAAAAGTTACTTTAGAGTCCCTCTTTGTGTGGAGGGTTTGAGCTTCCCACGTCTGAATGGAGATTCAGAGCAAGGAAGTGCAGGTCTTAGAGGCTGAGAAATTGTTTTGTCTCTCGTGCCATCAAACTGTAAAACACTCAGGATCAGTCTTCTGTAAAAAGTTGATTGATTGCTATTGTGACCTTGTTTTTAAGGATGATTTAATGTTGTGCTGTCAGAATGTTCATTGCTGTATCTGCATTCATATGATTTTTACAGTGTTCAGGTCTGAGTTGGTTCTGTATTTCACTCGGCTGCAAGATCAATGTCCTCATTTGGACAATAAGCTGAACTTAAATTTGAAGAATGCTAGTTCAAACCTAATCAATTCCAAAAATTAATTTTAACATTTGACACTGGATTCCCAAATCACCAAAGACAGTTTGAATAGTAAATACATCACAATCACAGTGCACCACCATCATGGGAAAAATAAGGACAAGTGCAATCAGCTTTTTTGGAAAGTAAGAGTTAAATCATTTTTCTGATTACTTATATTGAAATATGTTTGTGCGAGACTAGATGACTACAGATCAATAAATCTCAACCTCAGTGCAGTTTCCTTTAATTTGATGACGTTTTAGCCCTCAGGCCTTTTTTAAGATCTTTTAAGATAAAGCCTTTGGTGTGTACAACTTCTCTACAACAATACTTGTTCTATATGTTCTTTACCAACTTCCATTTAATGTTATTCTCAGACTCATTAGATTAGATTAAAATTGAAGAAGACATTTTTGAAGAAAGTATCATGCTGTATGGGTAGTTCTGCTTCATGGACCCATTGTCCTCAGAGGTGTCCCTTACTCTTGAGTCTAGTTTCAGTGGGGCTTGAATCTCACCTTGGTGTGTTGTTCCCTTAGTATCAGCTGAAAGATGATCTGGTTTTTGACAACTTGTTTTTTTCCCTTAATGGTCCAGCTGCTGACCAAACATTTTTTTGTCCAACAGGTCTGCTGTCAGTCTGGCTGTCAAAGACATTAATGGGAGTTTTATCAGCACTCTGAGCATGCAACTCTACACGGTAAGAAGAGTTTGATGTCAACAGAAAGGTGCTTATTGCTCCTTTAACTTGGAATCAACAGAGAAAACACCAAATCATTCAACTACAAAACTGTCAAGAATATGATATAAATATTTCTGACATGAGGATTGCAAAAATGCATTCCCAGACATATCATTCTATCAACAAACCAACACAATACATTCCTTCAGTGAAACAACTCTGACAGCCAAATAATGACGTAAAAAATGTTACGTCTACAAATTGTGACAAGGATTGTAAGCTCAGAGCAGCTGTCCCATGAGCGATAATGTGACCTATATCTTTAGATTGTGGCAGTTGTTATTAAAATCCATCCACTTCAGTTCCTGGCATCACAGGAACAAGCACAAGTCAGTAACAGTATGTCAAAAACCAAAAACTTCCTGCCAAAGGCTCTGTTTTATATATATTAGTAGTCTTTTCTAGCACAGTAAAAAATAATGGAAGGAAGCTTAGCATAAATAACAGGAGAGGCAGAAAATGCTACTGCTCTATGTAAAGATAACTGAGTGCATTTGTCAGCAGTCAAAAAGTGCATAACATGTTATATCTTATTTTCAATCTACAAGAAAAAATTAAAAACATTAATTTGTAGTTTTAGAGGGAGCTGTGCTGGACCACTGTATAGGTGACTTTCTTGGGTCTACAGGGTCAATTTAACATGTCAAACTATTCCTTTAATCTTTCTGTCTAGATGCTATTTATGTTTTCTTGAATCTAAAACATATTTTTGTGACTGTCACTGAGTTTTGGTTTGAAATAAATTAAAAAATAGGGTATTTTTTCAAGTAACTTTGACTTTGAGATTCACTTACAATTTCATGCTATGAAGTGATCATTGAATTAATCCTTGTCTTTGATCCGCCTTATTTTTGCAATCTTTATTATGTAACAGACATAGAGAAACTGGGTTGAAGTGCTTTGATATGAATGATGACTCCTGATTAGCTAGTGAGAAGTTCTTTTTAAATTAGCTAATGATGAAATCCCTACATACATATAATCAATGTATTTATAGAGTGTGATCTTGACATGCTCTATATGTAAAGTGTCTTGAGACAACCTTGTTGTGAATTG
>JAQNCA010000006.1:2045570-2057640 GCA_029783725.1 Acanthurus tractus
CACTTACATAGTGACTCACAGCCTCAGCAGGCAAGACAGGATTACAGCGAGACATAAAAAAAGTACACAGCTTTTGTGTGTGTGTGTGTGTGTGTGTGTGTGTGTGTGTGTGCGTGCGTGCGTGCGTGCGTGCGTGCGTGCGTGTGCATGTGCATGCTTCAGCTGAAAGCTTGTGTCTTACTCAGTCCAGAATAGTTTCACATACAGAAACTACAATTTACATTTTCTACAATTTCGGAGAAACACAACACTGAAAGTGAAACACCCCTAGAAAACAGCCTCTTCCACACATGCACTGCTACCCTCATATGTTCTTGACATCAACCACACAGCATGTCTGCTCACTGGCACTAAGTTTGTCTACAGTGCAAACGAGCCCCTGTGTGAACAGAGCTGATTGTTGATTTTAGGAGTCAGAGAGTAAGTGATGTTCTCACACTGTTGCTGGAAGCAAAACACTGTAGGTAGTTTTTTGTTGTTTGTTTTTAACGTGCACAGAGTGTAGCTTCTTACTACTTTTTTCTGCTTGTTGATATATTGCTTTCCACTCTAGCCTTGTACGCCGGTTCCAAGCACATTTCACTGCGCATTGTACTGTGTATAATTGTGTATGTGACAAATAGCAAATAAATGTTCTAAAAAAATGATAAGCACTGTGGTACACATAAACACAAGAACACACAAAACATGCTAAGTGTTTCATATTTGGTCATTGTGACACAAATCTTCAGTCTGTACTGTCCTGCCAAGACATGTTGCAGATGATCGTGTCTGTCCGTTTAAACTGTTCATACCACTTTACTAATAAGTGTGAGAGTTCTTGTGTAAGGTGAAATTGAAAAGGCTTTCCCAGTTGAAAACAGTACATTTGGTCTTTGCAAACAGAAGGATGTATTTATTTGCAAATAAAGTGTGGAAAGTTGTGGTCCAATCACAAGTGGTTACCTAATATGCATGAGAAAACAGGGCTACAAGTCTGTCGTATCAGCTCGCATCCTGGCCAATCACAAGCTGCCATGTCAGTACAGAAGTGAATGCATCCAGTGTGTCCTTTATTAACCCTGGAAGCCACATTCTTTAAATAGTGTGTATGAGAAAGTATCCCAGGCCACATTGAAAGACTACGTAGACATCTGTTAGATATCAGATAATAATATCTGTAAATACACATGCAACATGTTTGCTGATGTAAATGAATATACTGTCTGTCCTGTAGTAAGTTTTACTTTACATTGACATGTTTCCTTCCTCAAAACACTTTCAGTCTGTAGCTGTACGCCATGTTGCACACACTGTGGAGAGAGCTGGCTATGTGAAACTATTCTCCATTTAAATGTGCACATTAAAGATGCACTGATGACCTGATCTCTTGACACACATGCTGGCAAAAGTTGCAATGCCAAGTGTGAATGCACATACTTTGAGCTGTCCACTTGTGACTGGATCACTCAAGGTACATCTTGATATCAGGCGTGTCTAGCATTTTAATACCAGAAGTGAACTGATGTACTTAGAGCTTTTCACTTGTGACTGGATTGCCCAAGATGCATGTTAATGGCCAGGTGTCAACAACCTCATGGACAAAGAGCTATGGCTATGGTACAGCCTGTTAGCTTCCAGCCAAATGTCACAGTGGCTGAGACTCAGCTGAGTCGGAGATACAGACCCGGCCTTTCATTTTACCTGCTGTTATGACAGCATGTTACTCACATCATGTCATATTTGATTGTGACGATGATAAATACTTTTGTAACCATTTTAAAAGACATGTGAATAGCTCTTGAGATTCACAAGATCATGTTTTTTCATTTTTTTATTGGGAAGCTTGGGCGTTTAAATTTCACACCTGAAAGTGCTGGTGATAGTGGGATGAAACTGCCAACAAAGTAGCAGACTGTGGTCTTCTCCTACTATTACAGAGTCTAACCAGCAGAAAAGCAAATTGTGTTATAACTTAACAAAATGTTTAAATAAAAAAAAGGCTCTCTTACCTTACATTGCTATGCATGCATTATTATTTTTGAACAGATGGTACAACACAAGCATAATCATTCCACCAATTTCATGACATTTTGGGTTTTTTGTTGTGGTTAACCATAACGAAATATTCATTTCTACTATAACTGTAACTTGTTTAAACTGTTACATTTTACCTTCCTTATTTCAAAATTAAATTAATTAGTATTTTCATGTGTTAATTACTGTAGCAGCTAGACACTATTACTTTATTTTGCAGATGACAAAAAACCCATAGTGTCCTCCTGATGTTCACTCAGCACATAGTGAGTAAAAGGTAAACAACTTCTGATGAGGTACTTCATGCTTAAACGCATTTCTTACTTGTGAACAAAATGATACATGACTATACTGTCGAGAGACACATCAATGGTAGTGTTAAAAATGCCATTTCTTAGCAAATTAATAAAAAATGTCATTAAATGGGTTGAGTTTGTCACAGAGGTATCAGAATGTTAATCATTACTATTAACATACTATTTTTTATTATTTTTGATCTATACATGTTTTTTTGGAGGATGGAAATCCCATACAGCATACCTGGATATGCTGTATGTGTAGGGTTGAAGGTTTGCCTGCAGAATGTAGGTGTGCAGTGACCGTGGCAGACGAATGAGCTTTTGGCTGTACATTCTTTGATACAAAGTAAAAGAATGATTGACAAGCTGATGCATTCATTATATTTCAGTAGACCAGCAGTCACATAATGTTCCGTTTCTGCCGGACTGTTCTAATGTGCTCCACTGACTTTGTCCACCATCTAAAGTTCTCCGGCATCATCAACCACAGGTTTGGCAGACTGACCTGTGGTTGTTGTGTCTTCTGTAGGCTGTGACTGGCTGTCTGAGTCTGTGTGAACAGTGCTCTTATCCGTGGGTGGTGCTTCACCTGGCTGCACCTCTTCTGGACTTTCTGCATTTGAAAGAAAATGCCCATGAAAAGTTATTTTAAGCCTTTAACATTTTTAATTTTCTTCTTTATATCCACAATGGAACAATAAAAATCCCATCAGAGTTTTGCTGATTCACTGACCACTCTTGGTGTCTGTGCTCTCCTCTGTGGGAGGGATGACTTTCTCCTCTGCAGTGTTGTTGGCCTTGCTGCCTTTATCAGAGCTGGTGCTGTTCTTGGCCTTGGCTTTAGCTTTCGGCTTGGCAAATTTGGCTTTGTTGAGCAGGTAGTTAACCTCCCGATCGAGCAGAGCCAGCTTGGCCTCGATATCTTTGGACAGCAGGATGGGCCGCTCCTTTGGAGAGCGTTTGTCTTGCTCTGCTACTGTTTCATTCTTCCACGTCTGGAGCAAATGGAGAAGTTTGTACATGTGAAGCTTTACTTGATACAAAGAGAGCTACCTTGCCTGTGAAATATTTATAAAATATCTTCTGTGGCTCTGGAAGAACCTTTCTACAGTCTGACAAAATAAAATGATATCATAATGATAGCATGAAAGCAATAATACTTCCCCACCCACCATTGTTTCGTTGATCACTTTTTCCAACATATTCAGCTCAACTTCTGTGAAGATTTGGTCATCCTCTGGAATCAGTTTGGCACTCCTTAAAAAGCAAAAAACAAAAAGTCATATAAAAGTTCTGGCCCACCACCAAACCCTCTTCTCTTCAATGCCCTCACACCTTCCTTTAGACGAGGGCTCAGCCACCAGGGGAAGAAGATTATGGTGCTCTTGCAACATTAAAACAAAACACATTTTCTTTTCTGTTTTTTTTTTTAATCACTCAAAATATACATCACAACCGTGACATGTGTGACACCTCCTGTGTGACACCTCCTGGCACGCAGTTCATTGGGCTTAGGAGGCTAACCATGAACAATTCCAAGAAAAGACAAGTTTCTGAAGAAACCAGAACATTTACCGGACAGCAAATTAAAGACACCAGTTCAGCTGTGGCGTTCTCAACCCCCAGCCTCTTCTCTTCTGAGTTCAAAATGTTCCAGATGTTTTTGTTGCGTGCAGGAAAAAAAAATCAGTTTCTCTGTAGCAGTTCATGATTTCATAAATGCAGCACACTATAGTTTTTTTATACCTAGAATAAAGGTAAAAAAAAAGATATATTATGTTATCTTATTTTAGGTGTCAAAAGGGTTTTGCGGCTCTCTGTGTTTCCTTGTCTGAGGGAAACGGGTCCACGTGGCTCTTTGAGCGTGTGAGGTTGCTGACCCCTGCTTTAGACACTCACCTCAAGAAGAAGCTGGAGGTGTTGAGCATGGTTTCCAAGGCAGCCAGGCGGTCTGGCCACTTGCGTCGCTCCTCCACCCTGAAAAATAGGTCCTTGCACAGGCTCTTCAGCTGAGAGAGCTTCTCTCGCAGTAGCTTGGTGGCAGCAGCGTAGCCGTCCTCATCCATCCACTCTGACACCTCCCTCAGCTTGGCAGAGATCTGCTCCTTCTCCTCCTCTGACACCACCAGCTGATAATCTTCCTGGTAGAGCTTGTCCTGCGGAGATAATAAAATATTTAGCATATGTGTTTGTGTTTTTATTTTTCTGTGAGTGCGTCTGTGTGAAGCTCAGTTGCCTACTTGTGTCTCGAAGATGAAAGCTTCTAGACTGTTCAGTGTCTTTTCCCTCTCCTGTTTGGCCAGGTCTCTGTCTGTCAAATCCTGCAGCCTGAAAACACAAAGCTTATTTAGACAATTACAGCTCAGACACAAACAAAAACTTACAAGAAATTTAAAGTGTTATTTTACTTCTTCTTGGAGGAAGTGACATCATCTTCCGTTGGGTCAATGATGTCATTGATAACAAGTGTCGCTGTGATGTCTTCTGAGATCTTGGTCTTTTTTTGAGGTTTAGCCTTTTTATCTGCATCCTTCTCTGCCTCCACGTTTCCAGACTTCTCTCCGTCCTTTTCCTCCTTAAGAGAAATACCTTTACTTTTAACACAAAGTCTACACATGCTAGTGATAACTATAGATTTTAAGTTCTCATGCATATAGATTTAATCAAGTGATGTACAAAATCTGGAAATTCCCCACAGACAGTCTGCATTAGCTTTAACTTCCTGTCACATGGTTTCTCGCAGTGATCCGGCTCACAGATCTTACCTTGGTATCAGTCTTGCTGTCTGGCTCCTCTGTCTTTTCCTGACTTTTCTCTTCGTCTTTCTCTACATTGTCTTGTTTCTCCTCAGCAGCCTCATCCTGCTTGGCCTCTTCTTTAACATTCTCATCCTTGATGTCCTTTGCAGATTCTGGAGGCACTTCCTCCTCATCCTGGAATCCAAATTATGGAGCAAATCTCAGTGCACTGCACATCCAGTGTTTTTAGTCAGTTTGTGTTGCAGAAAAGCCAAGGCTTGGGCAGGTACAGATACAGCAGGTTATCTTAATATGTTCATACAGTGAAGTTTACATAAGCTGACTGACTGAGCAGCACAGTGAGGCTAAGAGCTGCGAGTACCTGAACAGGTTCAGTTACATTTGGGGCGGGCTCCGCTGATCCTCCTCCAAACAAGTGGGAAATTGTATTTCCCAGTTCTGAAAGACAGCAGAGTGTGAGCTCAGTTAGCTACGTAACAGAGTCCCATCGCCGGGGAGCGCAGTCACATGACAAGTTTGAATGCTGTACTTTCAAAGTGTTTCATCTGGTTTTAAATGCTGGTACATGGCAACCACAACCAAGAGAACACACCCCATCAAACAAGTGAACGGACACAATCGAGGAGAAATAACAGAAACCAGTTTGTCACATTCATTTGAAAATAGGATGACCTTGTTTCATGACTTCAGATCTACGGTAAGTGTGTAATACACTATCATTTTTTATGATAGTGTAGTCGTATGTGTGTGTGTGTAAGTACACATGCCTACATGGGTATTAACAGATTGCAAGCCCATTTGTAGCGATAGTCGTATGTTTTCCTCTATGTCTTGTTATCTCAGGTGCTACTGGGCAAACCAGGACCACTGCATCATGGGATGTGTTCCATCCTGCACGTGTCTCTGCAGGTGTTGCAGAAGTGAGGTGTTTTGCCTGGTAACTTGCTCAGATATTGCTGACTTGATCATGTTGAGTTTCTTGTGCTTCTAACATGAGAAAGTATCCATGTAATGAAATGGTGTCTTTGTTTTGTTTTCTAAGTGTCTGGTGGTGTGATGTGGGAGGGTGAGGGAAGTTCCCACAAGGTTCTTCATTTAGAACACATCAGATTCTCTTTGCTGTTTCTGTTTGGCTTCATCTGCTCTGTGTAGCTCGGCGCAAAAACACACTCATTACATTTTGGTGGATGACTGACAGATTTGGGACAATTGACTTATAAACATATTTGTAAAACCTACTAGTTAATGTTGATTCCTCTTCTTTCTCCTCAACAATAGTTTCAAAAACAGACTCGACCTGTGGACGAACATGACAGCGATGAAATGTTAACTTGACTGATAAAGATGAGACAGAAAAAGATCCGTTTCAAAACATTTTCCTTTACATTTCAACCTCAGCTTGATGCCTCTTTGACAGCCATTCATTTTCAGTGTGTCTGCAGGTATGTGATGGATGTAGTGCCACAGTCTGACTGGGTCACACAATAAGCCTCAAGCAAAGATAAAGTGTGTTTTTAAATTCAGATCATGTTCAGGTTATGTGATTAGGAAACCATTAATTCTTGATGTTTACTCTTTACCTCTATTAATCTTCTTAGAGTTAAGCACATTTTAGAGTCAAGTGTTTTTGGCTTTGCTTTCAGTCAGCTTTACTCACCTCCCTGGAAACAAGGAGAGCTGGCAGAATAGCTGCTCAGGCTAAGGCTGACTTAGTAAGTCTGATATTTACAAACTGTGCAGATTGGATTTAATTATTTTTTAAAAAGAAAGTCAAAATAATAAAGATGTAACTGACTCGATCCAGCAGGAGCACTCCACTTTCATCCATGTTGAAATGGGCCTTAATGCCTTTCGACTCTGCATCTCCATGCTTCTGAAAGCTGCTGCCCACTCCAGACAGTTTGACCGTGGTCAGGTTCAGAGAGCCAAACACACTGCAAACACAAGCAACCAGAAGGGCTGAGAACAGGGCCGATGCAATGACTTAGAGGTGGATCACACAGTTGAACTTATTTGAACTTAGATGAAAGCTACCAAACCATGGCCAAATGCAGTAAATAACGTTTTAAACTGCTAAGCTAAAACTTAGTTTTTTTTCTTTGCTGACCTTTTATTTCTTTCAGTTCAGACATTTCATATCAATGCTGCTTTAGTGAATGAAACTTCTGTGCAGCAAAATGTGAAGAGCTTCAGGAAACAAAGAGTGAAAGGAAGCAGCTGTCTAACCTGATGTCTTCCTGACTCAGGAAGCCCAGGTCACCGTAGTTGATGTCAAAAGCAAAGTCGGCGGTGTAGCGGTTGAATGTAATGACCTTGCGCTGAGGGTAGGGGGCCATCCTCTGAAAGAGGATGCGTTTGTTGTGTTTCAGGGTTTTGAGCCCCTCTTCCTCTGTCTCTCGGGTGAATTCCACCTACACATAAAACAACATGTACATGATTTATTTTTACATGCAATTTTGCAACAGTTAGCAAAGCCTGGCTCCTTTTTTTTACTAAATTCTTGCTCATGATATTTTTACAACAGTACACAAATCAGGGATACCAAGGTGAAAGGACAACATGCATTATTATGCGTATCATCACATGGCTAAGTGTTGAAATACAGACACCAACAGCTCTACACCAGGGATGGATGTTATCCATCTCATACCACCTATCAACAAGAGCCAACAGGACATCCCACCATGACTGTCTGCAGACATGTTGTTTTAAATCTGTCTCCAGCAGCACGTGACAGGGAATGACTCGCACTTACCTGGATGGGGAAAACGGTCGCGTCTCGGACCAGGAAGGGTTTGACCTTGAAGGCCTTGCTCAGAGCAGCAGCCTGGTACACGGCGCCCATGGCTGCTGCCTCATCCGCATTGATGTTCTTCCCCAGCTCCTCTCTGCAAAGCAAAACACACTTTTTAACCTGCAAGTTTTAATTCAACTGAAACTGCAAATTAAAAGTCTTGACAAGACACTGACATGGTGGAATCAAGGTAAAAATGCAGAAAACATTTAATTCTCTTTATTTATTTAGAAACTAAAGTTATTAAAAAAGAGGAACATCTCAGTCTTACTTTCCTACAGCTTTGAGCAGCACCTCTTGGACCTTCGGGACGCGGGTGGAGCCACCGACTAAAATCACCTGCTCAATTTCGTCCTGTTGACAGAAATATAAGAACTCAGATTTACTGTAGAAATTTTTAAAAAATGATCTCAAAAACCAAATTGATTTTGTCCAACAATAACATTTTATTAGTTTATGCCATGAGACAGTAAATAACCTCAACATTTTTTCTGATTTATTAGTCTTGTTTGTTGATCACTTACCACTCTGAGTGGGGATAATAATTCTCAGCTAAAGCATGTATTTGTATTCAAATAAGCTGTCCATCATTCACCGAAACAGGTGATCAAGTTATCAATATTTATGGCAACTGTGTTTTACAGTTTTCATTTATCGCATTGCTGCACTCTTACACTGCCTGTACATTTTCTGACATTCTAGAATCAGACAAGCTTAAACTCACAGTTACAGGACAGCAGGAAAAAGGAAGGGAAAGAAGAAGAGTAGGCAAAATGAGTTGGATAAACATTTTATACTCCCTCACCACACATGTCAAAAAAAAGTAATAACGCATTTTTTTATTGCCTTGTTTACTCACTTAATATCTTGTTATTAACAATTTTTAAAACATTTTTACTTGAATCCTTTCACTTCAAAATGTGTTCTAGTGATTGTTAGCTCACTTTGATATTGAACTTTACTGTACAGGACGCCTGATGCAGTTTCTCTGCTCTCACCTTAAATCCTGACAGAATAACTGGATGAGATGGTTTTGTGAAGCACAACCAGCCTGCAAGTCAAATGTGGTCACTTATATAAACACCCACATGATGCAAAAGCATGAAACTTAGAGTTTGCTTTTGCTCTTCCTGACCTATTAAGCTTTTCTATATCCCACTACTGCAAAGACCTGCAACCAGGTCTCTCACACAGGGATCATTACAGTCCCATCTCCTGCCTTGTGACTCCACTGAGTTGCACTCTGAGAACTTGTAGAGTCACACAATGAGAATACTGACCAGTTTCATTTCTGCGGCGGTGAGGGCATCCTGCACCGGGCGAGGCACTCTTTTGAAAAGATCAGCACACAGCTCTTCAAACTCGGTCCTGGTCACCTTAGCTTTGAAGTCAATTTCATCCATCAGACCTTCCACCTAAAAAAAAACACACACATTTCCCACTGCAGTAGTACTTTATCCAAGATCATCCTGATAGGAGTCTGTATCAATGATGTGATTTCTCCTAATAATACCGGGGGACTGCAACCTTTCTAAACCCTTAAAAACTGTTCCCTTCAGATTGGATACCTTAAACTTTCAGAGCATAACTATGCACATTGGTCATTTTCCCAATGCTTCTGATGAGGTTGCAGGTTCATGCCTCTCACTGACCTGGGCCATGAACTCCATGTTTGCACTTAGCACCGTCTTGAGCCGCTGAGCCTCTTTGAGGAGCTTGGCCATGGCTCTGTGGTTTTCCCTCACATCCTTCTTACTCTTCTTCTGCTCGTTGAACAGTTTGGCTAAGTGGTCCCGGAGTCGCAGGTCCATCTCAAAGCCCCCCAACCCACGGTCAAACCTGCCACAGCAAGAGAAGCACATTAATCTCTTTGAAACAGTGGACGCATTTACTCTCTTTTATGTTACATATCATCAACGTGCAGCTTAGTACATGGCTCATAGTGGATGACTTGTAAGTTTCCAATATATGAATGGCTGAGACTAAAATGTTACAAAATAAAATAGTTTACTATTAAATTTGATAAAGGTTTAGGCTATTCCAAAATCCAGAACGAAAATGTAAAAGGCTATTTTGACATAAAAATGATTAAAAATGAATGTAAGAAAGAGAGAAAAAACGTTACTTAAAACTAGTTGTGTTTGTAAAGATTATTAAAGATTTTCATTCCTTTTTATACTTTACACCATTTAAACTGCAATTTTGTTGTGTTTTTTTTAATTACATCATATGTTACTGATGTTCCTGTTGGAACCCTTTGAGACTCCATACAGAGTACACATTTGAAGACAACAGGAGCTTTCTAAATACATAATACCCATGTGCATGAGGCCAGTCTCTGTGCCAACACACGGAGTCAGGCTCTGCTGACAGAAGCACTCTCAGATGTTTTTTGTATTGAGCAGTGGACTCACCCGACACCTCTGATCAGTAACTGGGGCTGGGTGCCAAACTCCTTGGTTTTGACTGTCTGATAAGAGACGATGGTGGCAGTTGTGCTGCCTGACCCCATATCATAAAACATCACATTCTGAAAGGGAACAAGATCAGACTTTGAGAAATTTGAAGTTATCACTGGGGTCTGGTTTCCTGCACAGTCACAGATACATCAGTCATTATAAATCAATCTGGATTAGCTATAAAAATGCTGCTTTTAACAGTCTGAACATCAAATACAAAATACTGCTTTATAAAGTTCTACGTAAGCATATGGTGAAATATACTGTAAGTTGCTAATATGCTATATTTTTGTTACTGTTATCAAATTCCCAAAAAATCAAATCCAGTGCATGTTAGTCCAGCTGTGTGATTCACTGATATGTTTTTAGTTTAAGAACAGTGAAAGTCCATGACGTGGATGAATAAGATGCGTCAGGCTTTGGATAACACAGTTCTTGTAGGTTAGATGTAGTCGTTGTTGATGTAGGTCTACTCATGGTAGTTGTTGACAGTAAGATGAATAATCAATAAAACCATGCCAATTTTAGAATGCAAGTATTTTGGGAGTAAACTGGGTTAGAACCTTAGCTGTGCTATCAATATCCTTTCTCCTGAAGACCCCATAGTTCAAGGCCACAGCGGCGTTGTCGTTAATGAGCTGGAGAACTTTCAGGCCTGCCATTTGTGCGGCCTGTAGAACCGCCCTGCGCTCTGCCTGGTTGAAAAAGGCTGGGACAGTGATCACTGCATCTTTGATTGGTTGTTCTGTGATTTGAATGGATTGAGAAGGGAGAAAGGGAAGAAGAAAAAAATCCAATAATGAACATCCTGCACATATCCAAGCATGCCATACAAAAGCATATCTTCCACCAGCTGACTGACCTGCAAAATCCTGAGCCAGTCCACGAGAATAATTGAGCACCATCCCAAGGAGCTCCTCAAGTGTGTATTGCATTTCTCTGGTTAAAAAAGAGAGAGAGAGAAAGAAAGAAAGGAAACCGATGTATCCATTAACACATGTCCCTTTAGGAAAACTAAAGTTGCTTTACATGCAAACTTCCTAAAAGACTCAACATTACAGACCTAAAACAACACTGTTGTTTTACAGAATTACAGTATACATGTACTTATAAATCCATACTTGTCTGCAGTATTATCATTTTGTAGAAGAGTACGTATTTATAAGATGATGGGAAAGTGAAAAAGGAAGCAGAGGACAAAGAAGAAAAACTCACTCTGAGTTTTTAAAGTAAACTGTTCCTCTAACTGGGTCCTCTTGCAGCTGGTGCTCAGGGAATCGTTTCTGGTACAGCACAACTGAGGGGTTGTTGTGCTTTTTGCCCATCAGGCTTTGGAGGTGTCTGTAAACAGTTTTGGGGTTCTTCACAGACTGAAATTCACAAAACATCTGACTGTTAATAGCATGCAAGGAGTGACTGGGATTATTTTAAGAGAATTTTAAGGTTCCAACTTACGGGGGAGTCTCATTCATGAAATGTAAGCAGAACAAATTTGTGGGAAAACTTTTCACATGTGGAAATTTACACATACTGAGGCATTCAATACTATTTTGGTCACTCCAATCTCCTCTGGTTACTAACAAAACCTATGTCTGCTTCTGACTGCTCGTAGCTCTTGTGTTAATTAAGGATTGCACATAAACATTGCTTGTAATTATTACACTATACACACAAACACAAGCAGATATACATTTACACATATATATATACGTATATATATATATATGTGTATATATATATATA